>JAJOOR010044831.1:0-13105 GCA_036250505.1 Solanum acaule
AAGGAGGAATTTCAAAAAAGCAAGAGCTACCTAGGAATCGATATTGGTGATTGAGTTATTTGATGTTTTGGGCCTTGACTTCATGGGATCATTTGTGATTTCGCATGGAATGAAGTATATTCTTGTCGCGGTAAGGAGGAATTTCAAAAAAGCAAGAGCTACCTAGGAATCGATATTGGTGATTGAGTTATTTGATGTTTTGGGCCTTGACTTCATGGGATCATTTGTGATTTCGCATGGAATGAAGTATATTCTTGTCGCGGTAAGGAGGAATTTCAAAAAAGCAAGAGCTACCTAGGAATCGATATTGGTGATTGAGTTATTTGATGTTTTGGGCCTTGACTTCATGGGATCATTTGTGATTTCGCATGGAATGAAGTATATTCTTGTCGCGGTAAGGAGGAATTTCAAAAAAGCAAGAGCTACCTAGGAATCGATATTGGTGATTGAGTTATTTGATGTTTTGGGCCTTGACTTCATGGGATCATTTGTGATTTCGCATGGAATGAAGTATATTCTTGTCGCGGTAAGGAGGAATTTCAAAAAAGCAAGAGCTACCTAGGAATCGATATTGGTGATTGAGTTATTTGATGTTTTGGGCCTTGACTTCATGGGATCATTTGTGATTTCGCATGGAATGAAGTATATTCTTGTCGCGGTTCACTGTGTATCGAAATGGGTGGAAGCAATTGCACTTTCTAACAATGAGGGAAAGAGTGTCACTGCATTCCTAAAAAAGAGTATCTTCTCCAGATTTGGTATGCCTAGGGCTATTATCAGCGATGGAGGTTCTCACTTTTGTAATAAGTTGTTCAAGGCGTTACTAGAGAAATATGAAGTTTGGCACAATGTATCTACTTCTTACCATCCGTTGTCTAGTGGGAAAGTTGAGGTGTTAAACAAAAAGATAAAGCAAATCCTTGCAAAGACTATGAACGCCAACAGAACGGAATGGTCAAAAAGGCTTGATGATGCTCTATGGGCCTATCGCACCGCATTCAAGACTCCCATAGATATCTCCCTCTACCAACTTGTATATGGGAAGTCATGCCATTTGTTGGTAGAGCTAAAGCATAAGGCAATGTGGGTGCTAAAGAAGTTGAATTTGGATTGGGGCGCCGCATCGAGTCAAAGATTGAATGACATGAATGAGTTTGATCAGTTTTGCCTAAAAGCATATGAAAGTTCAGCCTTTTACAAGGAGAAGATTAAAAAGTAGCATGATTAAAAGATTGAAAAGCGTGAATTTGTTATGGGTGATGTTGGTGCTTTTATTCAACTCAAGATTGCGCTTGTTTTCTGGCAAGCTCAAGTCCAAGTGGACCGCTCCATTCATAGTCACTCAAGTATTTCCACATGGAGCGGTCGAGCTTGAAAACAAGGAGGGAACGAGGTTCAAAGTGAACGGGCAGAGGATCAAGGTCTACATGGGGATATCAGAGAGTGTGCAAGAAGTTATTAAGGCCTATTATCTTGATGAAGTCTGAATAATCAAGGTGTCTTCATCGTGCCGCAATGTTAAATCAAGCACTTCTTGGGAGGCAACCCAAGATGCACAATCTAGCCAACTATAGGTTTTTCATTTTTATATCGGAGTTTTCTTCTTTCTTTTTGATTTTTTTAGCTCTTTAGATAGGTGTTTATTTTTATGTTTTAGTGTTCGCTAGATATAGAATAGGGTCCATGTCTAAAAAGTGTCGAGAAAATGTAAAAAGAAAGTCCTAATGGTTGCTATGTGTGCAGGGACGAAAAGGCAAAATCTACAGAAAAAATTTGTGCAGTGGTCTACGGTCCGTTAGTCAATACACGGACCGTGGATCGCGTCCGTAGATCCCATGTAAGTTTTTCTAACCTTTCTAAATTTCAGAGTAACCTACGGTTGGTAGATCGACCCACGGAGCGTCGACGGGGTCTCGTGGGTCCAATTTAGGTTTTTGCCTGACCCGACCCGGACCCCATAATCATTTTTAAAACCATCCCCCACTTCCAAAATTCCTTCCCAACAATTTTTCAACCCTTCAAATACCCATAATCATAAATAAATCCCCCAAAATCACTCCCATCCAAATCCCATATCTCTCCTCTTCTCTCCCAATTCATTACACCACTCCCATTTTCTTCCCAAACTATTCCAAAGTCTGGCTTCGGTGTATAAGGCTAGCAGAGTTTCAAGGATTTTCATTGCACTAACATACTCACCAACTCCGATTACTTGTAAGGTAAACGATTTCACCCTACCTTTGAATTCATTGTTCCATGTTTAAATTATGAAATCACGAAGTTGAACTTGACCTTAGGTTGTTACTCTCCTATTAGAATGTTAGACGTAGTCCAGAAACACCCTTGGAATGATAATGTTTGAGTGTGTAAGTAAATTCAAACAAATCTGTAGGTTTTTAGGTCTAATTGGATGTTTTAACTTAGGGTTTCATCGTTTTGGTTGTGCTAAAAGTTAAACCGTGTGTAATTTGGAACCCTAAGGATGATGAACTACCGAATAATGTGTTGATATGCATGTTTAGACTTAAATTGAGACGCTACTTGATGAAATTGTGCATTGACTCAAAGTTGAGGACAACATGGCACATAAATGACCCACGACCTCATCCCACAGACCGTAGGTCGAGGTTTGTGGACTAGTGGCACACACAAAATTGCTTAAGTGTAGAACCACGGTGTGGACTACAGTCCATCGTTCCATCGACCGACCGTTCTGCACATCCGTGGCTCCACCATCTGAGACCCAAAATTGGGAACTCTAACCTACAGAGGGGACCCACGGACCGTCGTTCCATCGACGGACCGCAGGTACCTACCGTGGATCAACAATTCAGCTACTGTTCAAAAAAAAAATTAGTTTTTGTTTCGGTCCGATTCTTGTTCTAAAATTATTCCATAAGTCTGATTGTCTTGTTTTAGTACTAACAAGTCTTCCACAGGTACCATGGCTCAAAATTAAGCTCTTACCTACGCACGAGGGATGTCCAAGTTAGTTGTCTTTTCCCGACGTATGATAGAGGTGTACAGTGATAAAAAGTACGTCCCATTTGCCATCAGGGTCTCCTCTACTGCACCCCGCACTACTAGGAACATAGCCCAGCAAGTTAGCTCCGACGAGGTCAATGTCCCTAGTTTGAGGAGGAGGCTATACAGATCGGAGTACAGGTTGGCTCAGAGTCGCAGTTCATCTCTAGTCCTAGCGGCAACACTACTTATTAATCAGATATCGATAGCTCAGGTGACAGCCCGGCACCTACCAAGGCCAATGAGCCGAACAGATGGTGTGTCCCTGGCCAGCATTAGATATATGAGAATGGCACGATGATGAATGAGCACTGGTGGATGGCCAGGATCATGACTGAGGAGTGCATGGTCCTTACAAGCAACCTCCACACTGCACCAGCCATTGAGGAGCTCTTACGGGGACACCAATGTGAGTGGATCGCATGGAACCCCGAAAAATATAGCGATGAGATAAATAGAGAGTTCTATGTTTCTTATGCTGCCACCGTGAGAAACTTCATCTCTAAATGGGCCAAACCTACAACTCAGTCTCCATTCCAGTTCATAGTGGTGTAGGGTTTCCCGGTAGACATCTAAGAGATCACCATTCGTAGGTTTTTATATGGCCCAGCCCACACTCTGCCTATCAATATAGTAGAGTATGACTATCAGATGGGCATCATTCAGAGTGGGGTGTTTCAGAGGAATGTCGAGCAGAGGGAGACACTGTTGAGGTGGTTGGCTCGTCATATTGTCAAGGATAGGGAGCGTGTTGAGTATAAGGAAGGTTACACTGAGCTTGGCTGTGAAGTTCTTCTTGTTGTTGGTTCGGAATAGACTATCCTCGACTCAAGCAAACAATATGGTTACATGGGACCAGGTCGTGATGATTGAAGCCATTCTAGAAGGTTTGGAGATCGACTTTGCCCGCATCTTCATAACTGAGATCCACGATAGGGCCTTCAAGACCACCACCACCCTGCCCTTCCCATGTCTCATTTTCCAGCTCTGCACGGATTCATTTGTTCCCATTTGGAATTGTGACTGGTTGCTTGATGTGACCAAGACTCTGGACATTGGCCTCATCCAGGATGATGCCAACCTAGCTTTAGCACAGAGAGAGCCACAGGTTGTTGTACCACCCTTGGGTGATGACCTAGCTCTGGATGTAGAGCAGATGCAGGCCGATGACACCACTATTTCGGCCCCTACAACAGATGTTCAGGCTCCACCGTCTCCGGCCACTAGTAAGGCCCATAGCTCATCCCGAGCCAGTCTCTCTTCAGGGTCCACTATCATTCCTCTGGCCAAATTCCAGAAGTTAGAGACCCAGATGGCCACTTTCCTGCAGCATATGAACCCACATATGTGATGAGTCCACGATTTGGACTCATTTGGGGCTTTATTTGGCTAGATTTAGTGTCCTCAAATGCTCATTTTGTGCTAATAGCTGATGTAAAATCCTTGATTTCTAGGTATTTGGATTGAGGAACAACGCATGGACACTAATTTGCAAAAAAGAACAAAGCAAGCTGAAATAAGGAAGAAATGAAGGACTAGTGATCGCCAAGTCCCTTTGGCGATTCGCCGAATGGCAACCATCTCGCCTAAAGTTCCAGTGTGCCAAGCCTGAAGGATAAAATCAATTTGGCGAGAGAAAGGAGCAGTCGGTGTGTCACTGAGTGGTTCCGCAATGCAGTGTTGGATCACCCAAAGTTATAGAACTTGAGGGTACTGAAGGCCAAAGCAAAAAGGCGATGAAACTGACCGAAGGGCGGATCGCCGAGCTGATCGTCGAGCCCGGCTTACTATGCCAAATTGTCCTTTGCAGCATATTTTTGGCGACTATTAATACATTTTTTTCAACAATTAGTTTATTATTATTATTGAATTCAAATTTTTATTCTGAACATTGACTATAGTAATTTTTGAGTTTGAACTTTGAGTATTGAGTCAAGTTTTCCTTAGCTTTGAAGAATGGAAGTTTTCCATTTTTGAGAAATTGGAAGTGTGTCTTTGAGATTCTTTAATTTGGACCTTTGTAAAGATGAAATTAATCTTACTCAGTTGATGGAAACCCAATTTGGTAACTATTTTTATCTTTTTATGATGTCTAGCTAAAACCCCAATTATTGGGGTGTCGTTATCTGATTATGGGATGATTTAGTTTATGGGTATTGCCAAATGTTAGTTTAAATGTTGTTTAGCAGTGATTTCAATCATTAATTGTGGTTAAAATTAAAGGATTGTAGTTGCAAATGCAGTTCTACCTTCATGTTTTTGGCTTGCGAGAGAGAGAGGTTTTAAAACCAAGATTATTGATTGATGGTCTGTGGGTATTGGGTTGTTATGGGTTTAGCTCGAGAGAGTGAATCCTAAACCCTATTCCACACATTCAGCTCGAGAGAGTGAATGGACCAAGGCATAGGTTGTTCTTATTTGCTTGCTTGTTGTTGTTCGAGAGAAACCGACTTGATTCGGGGTAAATTGTTTGAGAGAAAGTTTACCTCCTCTATAGTCTAGCCTATTAACTAATTTACAGCTATTTACTAATAGTTCCAATTACCCATTTGTCTATATTAGCCTATAATTTAACCACATCCCTAGAACACATCTCAGTATTTGTTACTTCATATTATTTGCTGCTACTGTAGTTGATAATTACAATCAAACCCCCCGTGTTATTTGAAATTCGTGTCACCCCCTAATTTGAATTATGTTTTTATTGATAATGTTTATTCATATGATTGATTTGAACATGTTTACACTTTACTCTTGAATATTAAACACGTACCACTCCCTGTGGGATTCGACCCCAACTAATTTTGTTGGGTTATTATACTGACTAGCGATCGTTGACACTTAGAATTGGATGAAGTGTCCTTGATACGTCTAATCAAAATGGTGTCGCTGCCGAGGAGTGGTTTTGGTTAAGATTCTTTAGTTAAGTTGAATTTTTTTCTTGTTAGTTATAGTTGAATCTACTTATTTTAGTTTTGATTTGCTTGTTTGTGTTTTGCAACAGAGAGTATGAGTGTGAACAGAAGCAATGGTAGCCAAGTGGGCCACCAAGATGACATCGGCAACCTCAACGATGTCAATGAGCCTAATGCTAATGACCATCTTCTTATGGGTGGAATTGGTGTCATTTGCTTGCCGCCGATTGAAGGGAATGTTATGTTCCACATTACTAGCACTATGCTACAGCTATTGCAATTGAAGTGGTTGTTTGGTGGTTTGGCTCATGAGGATCCCCATGAGCATATCATAAATTTTGTTGATGTTTACAGGTCATTATCCTTCAAGAATATATCCCAAGAGTCGGTCCAACTGAGGTTGTTCCCGTTTTCTCTAATGAGGGAAGCATGTAACTGTCTAGATGAATTGCCACGAGACTCAATCACTTTGTGGGAGGAGCTTTTCACTGCATTTCAAGTGCGATTTTTCCCTCCTTCAAAGATGATGATTCTTCGGGACAACATTCAGAGCTTTAAGCATCTTTAGGGTGAGCCAATTCATGAGACTTGGCTGCGATTCAAGAAGTTGGTGTTGCAATGCCCAACTCATGGTTTGCCCGACAACGTTCTGTTGTAATATTTTTACCGAAGTCTTGATTCGGTGAACAAGGGTGTAGTTGACAAACTTTCTCCAGGAGGTTTAATGCAACAACCTTATGTGATAGCAGCTCAGCTTTTGAATGGAATAACCACAATCAACTGGGCATGGTACACCCGCGAAGACCAGGTCTCTCCCCTCACTTTCAAATTGACCAAGGAGCACATGGAGAAGGACCAAGAGAGGGATCAGAGTATGGCCAAGATCATGAACCAACTTGACATTTTGTCTAAAAATGTCATGGGAGATAGTGCTAGAAGTGTCAATGTTGTGGGTGTTGGATGTGTTAACCCTGAAGAGGCCAAGTTTGAGGTGTTGTACAATGAGGAGGTGAATTTCCTAGCAGACCAAGGAGGTGGTTATCGTGCAATCTACCTGAGTTAGGATGGTAACCAAGGTTGGAGAGATCGTGATAGAGAATAGAGGGATCGAAATCTCGCGTGGAAAGAAAGGGATGGGGAAAAGGAGAGGTTCATTCCTCCGCACGAGCACCAAAAGCCAAAGGATTCCGAGCGAGGTCAGTCGGAGGATATGCTTTCTCGTATCCTCAACAGGGTTGAGGGGTTGGACAAGATTTTGAAAGAGATGAAGGAAGATGTATCAACCCTTAGCCAGACGGTTACCTTCCATTCCGTCTCTATCAAACAGTTGGAGACCCAGATAGTCATATTTCATCTCATTTAAACCCGAGACAACAAGGGGAGTTTCCTAGTGATACTATGGCCAATCCCAAGAATGAGGTTTGAGTGTGGACTTTCGTCGTGCTACGACGTTAGTATAAACTTGATGTTGCTAGCCATCTACAATTAACTGGGGTTAGGAGTTCCAAAACCCACAACAATGAGGTTGATGATGGAAGATAGGTCGGTGAAGCGACCTATGGGAATCTTATGTGATGTGCTCGTACAGGTGGACAGTTTCATCTTTCCAGCAGACTTCGTGATCTTGGATTGCGAAATGGATTTTCAGGTTCCCATAATTTTGGGAAGACCATTTCTGGCCACGGGACGAGCAATTGTAGATGTTGAGAGTGGAGAGCTGAAATTCAGACTCAACAAGGAAGAGGTAAATTTTAAAATTTGCAGGTCAATGAACCAGCCGCATGACATGAATGTGGTGTCTGTGATAGAGGCCTTTGATGAAGAAGATATGGGAGCTACCATTGAGGAGAGGTTGGCTGTTGAAACATTAGCAGCCGTATTGATGAACTTTGAAGCTGATTTACAGACTAACTATGTGGAGACCATGAATGCTTTATAGAGCATGGGAGAACACTTTATGATCCAAAGATACCGGACCTGGATTTGAAAAATAGGCCAAGTCCTCCAGTAAAACCATCCATTGAGGAGTCGCATGTGCTGGAATTGAAACAGTTACCCAGTCACCTAAGGTATGTATTTTTGGGTACTAACAACACTTTCCTTGTGATTTTGGCTGCATAGTTGAATGATGAGGAGGTACAAGTTGTGATTAAAGTGCTGATAAGGTATAAAAGAGTGATTGGGTGGACCATTTCTGACATCATCGTGATACCTCCAGGTAAATGCACTCATAAGATCCAACTTTAGGAGGACTGCAGCCCAAGCATTGAACACCAGAGGAGGTTAAATACATTCAAAAGGTGGTCAAAAAGGATATCATCAAGTGGTAAGATGCAGGGGTGGTGTACCCCATTTTTGATAGTCATTTAGTCAACCCTCCTCTTATCTCTTGGAGTTCCAACCTTGATTCTCCCCCAGCTTTGAATAACCCAAGGAAGAACCCTCCTCAACTCTAAACACTCCGCTTGTCCCCTTGGGTTTTCCCGCATTCTCCATCATATGCTCTTGTAATAGCTCCATTTGGGTCAATATTTTCTTGATGTTTGCATCCCTTTCTTTTTCTTTATCAAGTTGTTCTTGTGTCATTCTAAAACAAAAAGGAGAGACTTGACCCTCTTGAGTGTACCAAGCTTGATGTATTTTCGTCATGTCATCAAGAAGAAATGAAGCCACCTCAAATGATTGTAACATTACTCTTTTATTAACCGAATCAAGACTCTGGTAAAAATATTGGAGTATCAAATTGTTTGGTAGCCCGTGAGTTGGGCATTTAAGTAAGAGTTTCTTAAACCTCACACACATTTCATAGATGGGTTAACCCTCCCAATGCTTGAAACCTTGAATGTCATCTATAAGTTTCATCATCCTTGATGGGGAAAGAATCTTGCATTAAATACTATAATCAGTTCCTCCCATGATGTGATGGAATTGTTCGATAACTAGGCCAACCACTTGCTTGCCTCCCCCGTTAAAGATAGTGGAAATAACTGAAGCCGGATTGACTCTTATGACACATTCTTAAATGAAAACGGACTGCACACTTCTGTAAAATTTCTTACATGCTCATGCGGGTCTTCGTGTTCTAGCCCTCCATACAGTCCCCTCATTTGGAGGAAATGAAGAGTTGTGCTAGTGACCTCAAATATTGCATTCCCATCACCTTGTGGTATGCAAATTGCTCCCATTTCACTGAATTGAGATGGATTGTAAACACTATTGATATCATCGATACCGTCCTAATGACCTGCTTGACTATCATTCACCTCTTCTACACTCATTTTTACTTCTATGTAGTTCAACCAACACTACACAATGCAACCTAAGCCAATTCAACTACCGCCAACAAATTCAAAAGTCAAATCTTCAATCAAAGAACTCTAAGGAACTCTACTCCCCGGCAGCGGTGCCATTTTGATTAACGTTTCAAGGACACTTCATTCAATTCTAAGTGTCAACAATCGTTAGTCAATATATAACCCAACCAACAGAGTTGGGATCGATATCCCACAGAGAGTATCTTTCTTTGAATTCAAGTATGAAAGTATGATGATGACCTTGGCAGTTGAGCAGCACACACTTAAGAGTTTAATAATCAAATTTTCAGGATGTCGTTACCAACACACTTCAAAGTATTAACAAGAAACAATCAGATAATTAGAACACACTTGGGGGATTGACTAACCAACTATTGAATTCAACTTAGTGGGTGTACATCATTACTGATAATGCTAATTCGTCGGGGGTAGAATGGACTATATGTAAAAACAACTTTCTCTCGAACAATTGCTTTATTTTCGTTGAGTTCTCTCGAACCTCAACGCTATCCATAAGCTAAACGTTCTCATCAAATCCACTCTTTCGAGCTAGATACAAAGGTTGGGTCTTGGGTTTCACTTTCACAAGATGAAACTGTCAAGACCCACTACTAAGAATGCCAAATTACTATGTTGGTTCCATACTTCTCTCTCGAGTAAGCACAAAACTCTAAAATCTATCACATCAAAGATGCAATAATGAAGTTAAACCACCATAATAATTTAGACCCGCTTAATATTAACACCAACAATCTCTAATAGATAACACCCATTTAGTAGAATGCAGCAATTGGTCACATTGTCAAACCCCCAAGGTTAGGGTTTTAGCCAATCATGTAGAAAAGATGAAAATCAACACCTGCCACGTTTTCCATAGCTAATTAAATGAAATTCGAAAGTTAAAATCAACTAAGATCTTCTCTATTACAAAATCTCAATGAAAAACCTTGCTAAAAATCACTTGAAATCCACAATGGTATTGCTTTTACTCTCAATCTTTTGTTCCTTACGTTTTTGAATGCCTTCTCTCTCTTGAAAAAATCAACTTATGCAAATCTGATGTGTGGCTATTTGGGACCAATCGGCGAGGTAAGTCGGGCTTCGCCGACCATTCGGTAGCTCGCCGATTTTCCTTCTTCTCGCCTTCATTTTTCACCTCTTCTTAGTCCAACCACTGTAATTTTAGGTGAGCCAGATCAGGATCGCCGAGTGATTCTACGATGTGGCCTTTTTCCTTTCATCTCGCCCATCAGCACTTATCTTGATCTCTAATAGTAATTTTGGCGACCTGATCATCCATCGTCGAAGTGGTCGGTGACACACCGAGTGGAACTGCTGCTCGTCGAAGCTACCCCTAATTCAGCCTCAGCGTTCTGTAACTTTAGGTCGTAGAATGGAAACTTGGCGAGCCGCCGAGTGAGTTCGGCGATCATCAGGCTTGTTTTTCCCTTCTCTTTTTCGCTCATGTTGTCTCTGTTACCCATTTTTGTCCTATCTTTGTTCCTCAATCCATATATCTGAAAATCAATCATTTTACATCAGTTATTGGCACAAAATAAGCATTTGAGGACACTAAATCTATATACATAAAGCCCTTAATGAGTCCAAATTTCAGACTCATAAGAAAACAAGGGCAAGCCTATGGTAGTTTGTTGTTAGTGTTATAAGTTCTTTGAGAGCGCGAGCATAGAACTTAGTCCCAATTATCATGAGTGAGGTACTTTTTTGGTGTGAGGACATAGTGATTGCATTTGAGAGTAGATTGTGTTAGCTGATAGTTCACAAGCATAAGCATGGTCAACTATGAGTAATAAGATGTCATATATTGATCCTTTCATGTTAGATTGATGGTTTTGGATACAAATTTTGTTTGAAATGGATGCTGCGTAGTTTCAAAAGTGTTTGAATGATTTGAGGACTAAATGTATTGTTTTCTAATCACTTGAGGACAAGTAATGGTTCTAAGTTGAGGGTGTTGATGTGTTGTGAAATCTTGGCACATTTGATGCTTGAAAACTAAGGATTAATACTAGAATCGAGTGTATTTATGTGGATATGATGTGTTCGGTAGTGTTTGTACTGGTAAAACATGTGGACAGGAATGAAGATAGAAAATAAGAAAATTCAGTGAAAGTGGAAGTAAGGACCACAGACGACCTCATGGGTCGTGGTATTCACTACTGATCGTGGAGCTACTCATAGAGTTGAACCAGTGCTGAGGGTTGGAGGAGCTGAAAGAGGATTGAACCAAGTGAAGACCACGGACAACCTCACGGGCCTTGGTCCTCACAACGATCCGTGGTGAGAGTCGTAAAGATGATCCAGTGAAGGGGAAATGAAAAGCTGAAAGAGGATGGAACCAAGTGAAGACCACGGACAACCTCACGGGTCGTGGTCCTCACAACGGTCCGTGGTGAGAGTCATGAAGATAATCCAGTGAAGGGGAAATGAAAAGTTGAAAAGGGAATTGGTCAAGTGAAGACCACGAACAACTATACAGACTGTGGTCATAGTCACAAGTCATGGTGGTGTCCGTGGTGATGATCCAGTGCACATGCTTTGAAAATCCAAGGTTCAGACGTGCCAAGTAAAGACCATTGTAACACCCCGTATTCGAAACAGACCAAAATGCAGATTTTGAGAAGTTGTAGGTGCAACCCACGGTTGCCATCCACGGACCGTAGGTCAGACCACGGCCCGTGCTGGTGGTCCGTGATTCACCACTGAAAGCCCTCACAGACCCAGCTCAGAAAATTTACTAAGTCCCAACTCACGGACAGACCCACGGTCCGTAGATCAGACCACAGTCCGTGGTCTGTGTTCGTGGATCGAGACCTCATTTACCCAATCTCTGACACAAACTACGGTCGACCAGCACGGATCGTCAATCGATCCACGGTCCGTAGGTCTGACCGTAACTGAGGGTCAATAGTCAGTTAGATAAAAATTATGGTTAAGTCAACTTCAGATGGTCATAACTTTTAGCACAAAAGTAATTATGTGTCCCATGATCTATGATATGATAGATAATTGAATTATCTCTCCAATGCCAATGAGTTTGCTAAATTCTGACCTCCGAGTAAAAAGTTATGCTCGTTTTAGTGAAGCCCTGTCGGGCAGACTCGACCTACGGACCCAATCGACGAACCGTCGATTGATTGACGGACCGTAGGTCCAAACCGTCAGTCACTCCGACAGCAGTTAATTCTTTGGTCTTTTCCTATTTTGTTTAACCCCTAAGATACGTCGTTTAGACCCTAAATCATGAGATTTTAATCAGTTTAAACCTAGAAACATAATTAGAACTTACCTTAGTCAAAATCATTAATCAAAACTTAGAAAATTAGAAGCAAGAGTGGAGAAAAAGGTCAAGAACCCTAGTTCAAGAACACAACAAGGTTCCATCAGTTCCAACCCTGAAATCGAAAGATTTCTCCATGGAATTCGTCACCAGGTAAGTGGGATTTCACTAGTGGGTTCCTTTCACCCATTAGGTCCCTAGAATTCAGTCAGATTCTTGATTCTATGATTATGAACAGACCTAGGATTTCTAGAATTTCAACAGATCATCATGAATTAGTTATTTAAATGTTCCAAATCAGATTATCATGTTATTGCTCAGTTTCTCACATGAATTTCATAACCCCAGCTATGTATTTCTTTAGTTCTTGAATTACACATGCTAGGTTAGATATTTCAGTATTCAGTTATACATGTCTCAGTTTATGAATGCATCATTATCAGATTAATTGTTGCATTCTCAGTTTGCATGTTCAGTTTCGAGCTATCCAGTATTTACAGAAATTCAGTCATAACCAGTTAACTACTTAATTCATTGGGAGTAGCATAATA
>JAJOOR010044832.1:0-10728 GCA_036250505.1 Solanum acaule
CTCTTATTATTTGTTATTATATCAACTAACATCTTTATTTCTTATGGTTTAATTTAATTAAAATCCTCAAGATGGCCATTTCATATATATATATATATGTAAATTAAAGTATTTTTGTTTTATACTTAGCTTTAATTTTATTTGTCTTGTCACTTAAGTTATTTCCCCTTTTGAAAATTCCCCTTTAGTTCATTCCCCCTTAAAATAAATAAAGTGATAAAAATAATAATGGTAATAAATAAATAAGTTAAAATAAATTAGTTTTCTTACTAAGTTAAAATTTCAAAATAAATTAGTTTTCTTATTAAGTTAAAATTTCAAAATAAATTAGTTTTCTTACTAAGTCAATTTCAAAAATAAAAATAAAAAATAGTTAATATAAATTAGTTCTTTTAATAAGTTAAAATTTCAAAAAAATATATAGTTAATATAAATGAGTCCTTTTATTTAAGTTAAAATTTCAAAGTTAGTCAAAAAATCACTTTTAGTCAAATCGCCGGTCAACCGCAAGTTAGCAGGCATTCCGAGGGCCTAACACCTTCTCAGAATGTACATTTGAACTCGAACCCTTTTTCAATTGATTTTATCTGTTTAAATCTTTTGAAAACCTTTAATTTTTTTTTTCTTGATTTTTTTCTAAAAATTAAGTGGCGACTCTGTCCTTTTGGAAATTCGATTTCTCTTAAATCATAAGTTTAATCGATTTTTCGAAAACTAAGTCATTTTTCCTTGTATATATATTTTTAAATAAAACACATAACTTATTTTTCACAATGATTAATATTTTTATTTTTTATATAAGTAATTCTCCCATCAAGAATCATATTATGATTTTTGAGAGAAGATATTTTTTTTTGAGATTATTAATTTCTTCACCCAAGTCTTGAGTTGTAGTGGGAATATGATCCCTTTGGGACCTAAGTTTTAGCTGTCTCTTTACTTCAGCCATGGTATAAGCATTATTATGAGCGGGATTTTCTCTAGAAATTCTAGTATTACTAGTAGAGGTGCTGGTATTATCAATTTTATCAATGATTTGGGACCTTAATGTTGGATCATCAATCATCCTGAGCATCTCTACCCAATTATCATTACTTATAACATTGATATTTAAGTCCTTGAACTGAGAATACAACTGATGAAATTTATCCTTATCTTTATTATCATAAGGTTTGCCAATCTGGCAAGACGTATATTCTTCCTCAGATGAAGACATGTAGTCTTCTTCATGAAGAACTTTTAGGTCTTCACTTGTAGAGGATTCTTCTCCGTCACTACTGTTAGGGCTTAAATTTTCCGAAGAAGAATTGAGGAAGATTTTACATAAGAATCATTAATATTATCCTCTAGGTCAAGACTTTTAATCTTATCCCTGACCTTGCAATCCCTTGCATAATGACTTATTCTACCACACTTGTGGCAGACATTTGATTTATTATTCTTATAAAAATCCTTTTTTCCTTTATAATTCATTTTTCTTTTTTCACGCTTATCTAAGCGTTTCTTTTTTATGTACTGCCTATGAGGCTTTTCCTTATAATCTCTTTTTCCTATATGTCTATTAGACTTCTTAGAGGATTCAGGCATATCGATTGCAAATTGATCACAAAATTTTCCTAATTGTTGTTTCTCATTCAAATGATATCGTTTAATTTGTTGATTCAACTTGATCTCGTTGCACAAAGAAAGGCCTTCTTGGGTGCAAACACTTATACGTTTTCCATAAGTATAATCATCGTAATTAATACTCACCCCCATCTCCTCTAAGGGATTTCCTAACCCTTTCTGCAAATAAAGAAGGGAGTCCGTCTATAAACTTGGATTTCCAATGAGAGTTATTACACTCAGGTAATTCCATAACTCTAGATAGAAAAACATCCTTGTACCATCTAAAGGACGTAAGAGTTTTACATCTAAGGTTTTGGAGCATAGTCCTAATGGTTTCACTATTATCCGACCATCTTTAAGAAAAAATGTTCTATAATGGTTAGGACCAAGGTGTAGACTACATTTGGAATCATTCCATTTTCATCCTTAACGACATTTAAAATGGCCATACTTTGAGATTCTGAGAGATAATTATCCCACCAACCCTTTAATTGGCCTGTAAATTCAGCAATAGTCATGTTGGCTATATCCTTCTCAGAATTCTTGTTTGCCTTGCAGATCGTACTATACATAAGAATTCTATGAGCCAGGGTATAAATTTGCCTATCAGTAAAACCATCAATATTCCACTTATAAATTTCTGTCCCACTAAAATTATTGGAGACATAATATTCTTGTTCCTCCAGGAGAATATCTTGAGGAGTCTGCCTAAGATAGTAATACATCATTTGAACCGATTTTCTAGCATGTTTCTCCGAAATTTTATTAATCTCATCTGGAATATTATTCCTATCAGGGATATCATTTTCACTTAGTTGGAGGGGATTGATATTTAACCTCTGAAACCTTTCTTGAAGCAATCATTCAATATTATCAAGCTTTGATGATTTAAAGTCCTTAAATTCTAGAGGGGGTTGAATAGTAGGAGTAGCCTTCTCCTTTCCTTTATCAGGAATTTTAGACTTCTCTAATACAGAACATAAATGACTAATTTTATCATGTAAGGAAAGAATATGCTCTCCTAGAATGCTCACATAAATATTTGTATAATTATTTTATTGTATTAAGGTTTTAACATGCTTAGAAGTAATAAGAGCAGTGTTATTATCATCAAACAACTCTGCAAATGCAGTAAAATGCATAATTTTATTATCTTTTTCAATTTGTAAAGATTGTTGAGTGGGTAGGAGAGATTTGGTAATTGTACCATCAGATAATTTATAATCTTGTTCTAACAAAGAAATATAGTTATAAACACATTTCGTCATAAATCATGGTACAAAATTGAAGGAAAATCTATATTATCAGTATAACTCATTAATAAATTTTGGTCAGTGAATTTGATCCTCACTATCCCATTAGGAGTTTTCTCAATATAAAAAATATTAGGATTTATATTATTTTTGGATGGAACTGCCTCTTCAATCACCCATTTCTTAGGGAAGTCATTTCATCCCATTTAATAGGCCTTCTAGTTATAACTCTAGCTTTACTAAAATTTGTTTCTATCAATATTGTTTCAATTTTAAAATCCATAATTTTACACATAGGATTTAAAGTATATAATGGCTTATAGTAAATTCTATAACAAATACATATAACTTCAGTACCGGGCAAATAATCATAACCATGCAATTTTATACTTAATATTAGAGTATTTAACGAATTTTCATCATTCAAAGAAATTTTTAAATTAGGATAGGCGTTAAAATACACAGGGCCATAGGCCAAACTGGTTTGAACTGTCCTTATAAGGGATTTTTTCCAATTCTAATTTCTGCCATCCCTCAGAGCTGCTATAATGCTCTCTGGTAAGCCTCTTAGAGTGAGGGACTTAAAAGTAACTTGAACCAAATCAATATGCATAAATTTATAATTTTCTCTATAAGGGGTAAAATCACTTTCAGATAATAACCTAAAAGTACCATGATCAGAATTCACAGTAATAGTTTCTTCTGTGGTTTTAACAATTTGTTTAAATTGCATTTTTTCAAAAGTACCCATTTGATATATAACCTTGATCTGAATTTTAGAAATAGTCCATTTATTAAGAAGATCTAATTGCTGAGGCATATCATATTCCTCTTTTCTACTATTTTTAACAGTAGTATGTTTATTAATAATGTTCATATTAATAATAATTCCTACACTTATATCCTACAAATCATCACAGAATGACACTTTACATATATATGCATCTTTTACATGAAACAATTGTCGCCTCTTAGGTTGTGCCGCACTTCGTCGTCTATAGGTATGTATCTCTCGCCTAATTTTTTTTTTTTCTAAATTAATTATGTACTAAAAGTGAAAAACCCTACAAACTTATTTTAATATATATGAGCCAAGTGGTATAGGCAATTATTACTTTAGCCCATTAACCATCAATTAAATTAATTTTCTAAAATTACCCATTAACTAAATAATCGTATTTTAACAAATAGTTCAAAATTTCCATTGAAATTCTTATGTGTTACGCCTCGGAAACTAGTAAGTTGAACTAGAGAGTTCTAGAGCTTTTCGTAAGAGTTTTAAAGCTTGATGAGAGGGTTTAAGTCGTAAAAATGATTCCCGTACTTAGAATGGAGGTTTAAGGGTTAGGGCGTCAAGGTACGACACTCCAAGGACCACCCAAGGGGTCCTTGAGGAGGACCTCAAAACAGCCCTAAAAGCTGTCAAAAATCAGGCCACTCATGCTTCCCACCTATTGGCCGTGAGTGGACCCACGCCCTGTGGGTTGGGGTCGTGGATCAAGGCCTGAGTTGGCCTGCATTTTCATCCTCAGAACCAGCACCTACAGAGGTGCAGCACGCTCCATGACTCCACCCACGGTCCGTGGGTGGTGGTTTCGTGAGTAGGGGCAGTTTTCAAGGTTTTAGTTTTAAGTTGGGGGTTTGGGAATTAATTAGTAAATTAATTAGGGGTTAAGGGAGGTCGGTTAGTTAGTTATTTAACCAGCTATATAAGCCTAATAGACCCCTAAACTAATTCATTTAAATCATTCTTCAAATCACCCAAATTCTCTCCAAATAATTCTCTCTCTAGAAGCGAAGAAGAAGAAAAAGAGAAGAGAGTAGGGCAGATTTTCCTCCACTGATGCAAGCTTGATTTGGGCTTTGAATTGAGGTATGTTAGCTTAATCATCTATGGGTTCTTCCACCCATAGAGCCCCCTAGGTTTTCCCCCAATTGTGAAGTCAAAAACCCAATTCTAGCTAGGGTTTCCTTCTACATTGTGGGTAGGGTTTAGGTATGATTCCAATCTAGTGGATAATACCTAATTATGATTGTATTAACATTGAATTATGATATTATGATGAATTCATGTGATTTCTATGGTTAACCCTAGTCTATTTTATTAATTTGATACTTTGTGGGTTTATGCCATTAGAGGTGAAATTGAAGGTTCGTAGGTGATCTTCCTAAATCAATGTCATGTGTAGTAATTGTTCAAAGTTAGGAACATGTAATCATGTATTGAACTAGACCTTATTGAATATGATTGATCTTGACTTGTATTGTTGGAATTGAACCTTTATGATCAATTGTGACTAGGGTAGGAAAGGGTACCCGACTCAACAAAAGGATATGGATATCTTCTGCGCTTATCATCTTTAGTCTCCCAAGTAGCTCCTCAATTGGATGATTCTTCCATTGGACCTTTACAGATGCAATCTCTTTTGACCTCAAATGGTAGACCTCCCTATCTAGAATAGTTACGAGGTTTTCCTCATAGGCCAGGTTCTCATCAAGAAGGACCGAATCTTAGCGAATAATGTAGTTTCCATCGCCCTGATATTTCTTCAACATAGATACATGAAACACCGGGTGCACTCCTGATAACCCTAGAGGCAAAACCAATTCATAGGTCACCTCTCCCACACACTTAAGAACTTAAACGACTCAATATACCTTGAACTAAGCTTACCTCGCTTACCAAACCTTATCACACTCTTTATGGGTGAAACCTTCGTCAACACTTTCTCTCTTTCCATTAACTCCAAGTTCCTGACCTTCCAGTCTGCATACTCCTTTTACTTGCTCTGAGCTGCTAGAAGCTTCTCCTGAATGAATTACATCTTCTCTAATGATTTCCTCAAAAGATCAGTGCCTCAAGATCTCACCTCAAATGCATCAAACCAATCAATGGGAGACCTACATCTCCTTCCATACAATGCCTCAAAGAGAGTCATATCAGTACTTGAGTGATAGTTATTGTTGTATGAAAACTCAGCTAAGGGTAAGAACTGATCCCAATGACCACCAAAATCTATCACGCACACACGGAGCATATCCCCCAACACTTGAATTGTTCGTTCAGACTGTCAATTGGTCTGAGGGTGAAATGTGGTACTAAGATCCTATCTAGTACCTAACTATGCTTGTAAGGTTCTCCAAAACATAGAAGTAAATTGCACACCTCTATCTAATACGATGGAAATTGGAACTCCATGCAATCAAACAATCTCGCGGATATAGAGTTTGGCTAACTTCTCTGCATTATAAGTCACCCTGACCAGAATAAAGTGCATAAAATTAGTTAAGTTATTAACAATTACTCATATAAAATCAAACTTACCAAATGTATTTGGAAAACCAACCACAAAGTCCATTGCAATCCTTTCCCACTTCCATTGCATTCTATGAAGTGTTCCTCTAGGCCTCTAATGGTCGTAGGAAATAAAATGAACAATGTCACGACGCTTCATTTTACTCCATCAATAATGTTGTTTCAGATCACGATACATCTTGGTTGCACTAGGATATGTAGAACACCTCAAACTGCAAGCCTCTACAAGAATAGTCTTGAGTTAGATCATCAACACGGGGTACACATACCCGCCCCTTAATCCTCAAGACATATTCCTCATCAATCATAGAATATTTGTTCTCTCATTGCAAGACCATATCACGATTCTGGCTGAGCTTCTCATCATCAAATTTCTTTCCTATAATTTTGTCAAGAAAAGAAGATCTAGCCTTCAGACAAGCCAAGAATCCTCCTATCTTAGTTACTTCTAGCCTCAAATTCAAGTGTTTCTGAGTGAACACATATTGTAAAATGCGATGATATGTATACACTTCACACTTGAGCCCATATAGATGCCTCCACTTTTTCAATGCAATTACAACTGCAACCAACTCCAAATCATGAGTGGGGTAGTTATATTCATGCACTTTGAATTGTATTGAAGCATAAGCAATTACATTTCTCTGCTGCATTAGCACTGCACCTAAACTAGAATAAGATGTATCACGATAAACAATGAAATTCTTACCTTCCACAAGCAAGGTAATGATTGGTGCAGTTGTCAACAAGGTATTGAGTTTCAAAAAACTCTCTTCACACTCATCCGACCATACAAATGAAACATTTTGCTTGGTTAAACTGGTTAGCTAGGAAGCAATGGAAGAAAATCTCTTGACGAATTGATGATAGTAGCTAGCAAAACCAACAAAACTCCTTACTTGAGAAACATTTGTGGGCCTTTGCCCAACTCTTCACTGATTCAATCTTCTAGGGATCTACTATCACTCCATCCTTAGAAACCACGTGCCCTAACTCATACTTGAAGAATTTGTCATAAAGCCCTTTCTCCCTTAACAATCCGAATACAATTCTCAGATGCTCTTTATGTTCTTTCCTACTCTTTGAGTAAATCAATATATCGTCAATAAATACAATAACAAAGAGATCCAAATATGGCTTAAAAATTCCATTCATCAAGCTCATGAAGTAGCAGGGGCATTAAGCCCAAAGTATACCCTAGATGGAAGATGACATATAAGACCACTAGAGACCCTACACAAGCCACTTAACATGAATATACACTACATATTAGAGAAAAACAAGAAATCTCATAAGAAGTAAATAATTCGACATATAAGTGGAAGTACATTAAAGTCTTGACAAGCCATATATTATATCATAAAGGAGTGATTGGGACGTAACTCGTACACCACGTATAAAGTCTGAAACTAAACATAAGGAAAGCAATAAATGTGACAATGTCCTCAAAGTATGAGGATTCACCAAGTCTTCTAAACCTTCTAATGATGATCTAGCAATGAATGGTAGGAGAGGGATCATCACACCTTACATTAGTGAAACAATGTAGGCACAAATATGCATTAGTACGTGAAAAGTACTAAGTATGAAGGGAATGCAATAAAACATGAGACGTGATTATATGTGAGAAAACCTTTCACAACTACATGCATATGCGAGAAAAACCTTTCATAAGTAATTGATTCTTATCTAAAGCACCTAGATCATGATCAATTCTTTTTCATAAATCATGCATAAGTTCATGAAAACATATTCATAGATTCATAGCTTTTCTTCCAAATTCATTCAATTTAGGGTTTACTGTCAAAATCATAGATCATACATGGGTTCATGTGATTTCAATTGGAAAACATGTAATTGAAGTCAAGTAATTTAATCAACATAAGTAGAACCCATGAGAATTCAATGAAAATATTAATCAATGGAATTGAAATTGAATTGGGGAATTGAAGAATTTTTAGGGTCTCAATGGGTGAATGGAACCCATTGATGAACTCCCTTTATACCTTTATTGAATTTCTAAGCAATGATGAAGAAAGGAGACTTGGTCTTGAAGAACTCTAGATTATTCTTCCTTGCCCTAGTGAGAAGATTTTTTTTTGGAGAAAACCTTTGAGGGAATTTAGGATATTGATTGAATGATGGAGTTAGGGATTTTTCTAAGGGTCAAATGTAGTTATATGGATTAGATTTAGGAGTAAAGTGATGTATTATAAGCATTGGGAGCATAATAAAAGACCGAAATACCCCCTTTAAATAACTACTGGAGGGGTCCTAGGGACCGTACTTGTCGTCCGTAGAACTTGATACTAGACTTAAAATTCTACATGGTTCCCATGAGTCTCTTCTACAGTCCATCCAAAGTTCCATGGACCGTAAGTCCAACTATAGTCTATGGACCAAAATCCTTCCATGTTGAAGCCAAGTTCACAACTCGTCAAATTTCTCACAACTCGTACAACCTTCCATAGATACAAAAGTTTACATTTCATTCTAAGTCTGGTACCTCTTCTATGACCACTTCCTACAGACTGTAGGACATTCTACGGATTGTCCTTGTAACACCTCGAAATTTAGAAAAGAAAGAAAAGGAGATTTTGGCTTGCAGGCTGTGTCTACGGATCCCATATACAGACCGTAGAAACTTCTACGGGCCGTAGATGGAAACCGTAGGGATAGGAAATAATTTCTTAAAATCAAGTCCTAGTACCCCTTTTTACTGTTCACCAGGATGTCCCGTCAGTCCTTGTATGAGTCGTAGGTAGGTCTCGTAGGTGGGTTCCAAACTTGGTGAAATTTTAAGGTTGAAGTTGGTTTTTACGGGTTGGATCTATAGACCGTAGAAGGGTCTATTGGTCGTATATGGGTTCATCAAAGCTAAGTTGTTTTGGCCTTTTTTCTATTTGTTTTAAATCAAAGCTAAGTTGTTTTGGACTTTGATCCTAAGTCCTATATAAGTCCTTTTAAGTCCTAAATTACCCATAAAACCCCATTCTCCTAAATCTTCTACATCTAACCAAATTCATCCTCCCAAAATTCTCTCAAGACTAAGGAAGAAAAAGGAGTTAGGGATAATTCAAGTTCATCAATCCTCCATTCTTTTTGGGCTTTAAATATCAAGGTATGTGGGTATTCACACATAAAATCCTTTCCTCCATGGGGTTCCCAAACTTCCAATTTCTAAATATCAAGTACAATTGTTTAAGTTAGGGTTTCAATTCAATCTTTAAGGGTTTTATTCAATTGTGATTGATTATTGTTAATTAAGTCTTATAATGCATGATTCAATGTTAATACATGATATTTAATTGAAATTATGTTGACCCATGCCTAAATTATGATTTTTAACTATGAACCTACGATGAACTCATGAACCAATGAATTTTGAATCTATGAAGATATTCATATTTTTATGAAATTGTTGTAAATGAGTTGGGGATGCTTTGAAATGAGAGTATAAATGTTATTGTGAAATGATTTATCACTTACTATTATAATCATGATTGTGAAAAGTATATCTCACATATGGATTCACATGGGTGAAAGGTTTTCTCATCTATGTTGGATTGTGTTTAAAGAAATATTCTATGATTTTATCTAAAAGGTGTGGATTGGTATTGATCATTGCCTTTCTTATTTTATATTTGATTTTTACCTATTCTGTTGGGATTTAGACTTAGCACTGATAGGACTTTGAGGTGGAGGCTAAATTAGGGTAGTCTCTACTTGCAACCTCTAGTCCCAAACTCCGTGCCCCCATAGGATTGTCTTAAATGACCTAGCTAGTGGATACACTTAGAAAATGATGATATGTACGGATTCTACATCAGCAAGTAGATTCCCCTTCTTTTGGTATGAGGGATATACCTGATTCTATGATATAGCTCTTATGGTCTTATTGTCGGTTAAAGCTAAGATCCCACAATTGTCTATGTTTTCTTCAAAGCTTTTTTATGTCCCCTATTTCAAATGCATTGACTATGTATTATGATTTTCATGTTTTACTTCTTTAAACCTTTAATTGTTCAAAGAATGATCATGTCTACATGCTTTAAACCTTTCATGCTAACATGTCTATTTTATGTATATTACCCCATACTTAGTACATTCCATATATTAATGCATACTTATGCCTACATTATCCCATGTAGGTCCGATTCTCCTACCTCGCATACTCGTGGCTAGAAATCTATTGGGTGCTTCAAGTTATTGGTGAATCTTCATGTTCCGAGGATCGAGACATTATATAGCTTTATGCCATTTCCATTTTCAGACTTTGTATGTGATGTATGAGTTACATGCCAAACAATTTCCTTACGATGTATTAGATGAATTATATTGTCACGCCCCGAGCTACCCCCAAGACGCGGACACGGGGCCTAGGACCACAAGTGATCCCAAGCTAACCCTGCTGGCATGATCATGAGCATACTAAAGATAATAAACTGATGCAGAAGCTAATTCATAAATAAATCTGAAAAGATGGGGAATACCCATATACTATAACTGAATATATCAAATCTAAGAGTTTAATACAAAAGAAATATCAAA
>JAJOOR010044835.1:0-14474 GCA_036250505.1 Solanum acaule
GTTATCAAGATGAGAGAAATAACTAGGGTATACGTGTTCCCCACAAGCTCATAACGCAGTAATCCTAGTAATAGCAATCCTTTCCTAGTGCACTACATGCAAAGTGATAAGTTAGGTATCTCTAAATCCTTGGTCCGGCATCTAAATAATTTAACCCCGCACCTTGGTCCGGCTACATGTGTATAATTTACTAACCCGTACCTTTACCTCATATTAGACATCATAATCGATGTTTAGCTTAGTTATTACTTCGCACCAATCAACACTAGCCTATTAGATAGTATCACACTAAATCTATGTTGATAATTCTTTTCTTTTTGATTACCTCCTTGGTCCGGAAAGTAGCAACAAGGTGAGTTTTTACTTTTGCAACCGCTAAAAAGACTTCTAAATGAAAGAATTATCAATGCATGCACCACAATATTAAAGAATTTCTTATTTACTATTCATACTTTGTTAATCGCTCATGGTTCCCACAACCGTAGTTGTGGAGTTTAGTTACCCATAATCATATGAACACAATTCATTGTTTTAGATGAAAGAATTATGAACTTACGCAAGAAGAATAATAAACCCAGAAATTCAACTTGAATTGCAACACAAAAATCTTCAAAATGAACTTAGGAAATAAAAAATTGCTAAAGTTGCAAGTTAATCTCCCAAGTCAAGAACTAGAATAGAACAATAATGTCTAACCCCTAAAATCGATGTTTACATGCCCTATTTATAGAAAATAAGTCCTAAATTAAAAGGGAAACAAAAAAAGGAAAGTTTGTTACAGGCACGCGTCTTCATTCCACGAGACTGACTCATGGACCATCAATGGATCTACGGTCCGTGAGTCCCTTCCGTCAGCCAAGAGTTAGAAAATATTTTAGCTTTCAAAAATCAGCTTCTCTAAAACAAACGACGGAACTGCAGTATGCACCGTAGATCGATCTACGGTCCGTCAGTCCCTCTCCGTAGCTCCATACTTGGACTCTTCAAAAATCAAGTACTGGAACCCTCGCAATATCAATCTACGGATCAACAGTACGATCCGTAGATCAATCTACGGACCGTCAATGGTCACCGTGGTTCCACACTTGGTCAGATTTCCCTGATTTTCCGTCCATGCCTTGGCTACTGATCTACGACCACCATCTACGGAGCGTCAATGGACCTAAGGTCCGTAGATTACCTCCATAGATTCTCTTTTTTGCATTTCTTTCAGCTGTCTCTTTAATTCCACGCCTAAACATCTTTCCTGCAAAATATGATAAAAACACATAAAAACCAATACAAAAAGGCCCTAGACACACACAACTTGTAAGTGAAATGTATTAGAAATACCGTAAACTCATGGTATATTAGTCACCACTCCGGGGTTAAGCATCAAGAAGGACACTCTCACATTTGTGGCAAAGTTTTTCTAGGTGTTGGTACGCAATCAGATTTCCCCCACAAAGGCAGATAATGTACTCACTTAGGGCTGCGCGGTTATGGTAGTTGCATTGGTTGCGGGGTTCGAGATTGATTTTGCACGCATGCTAATTGAGGAGATTCACGAGAGGCCTTTCAAGGCCTCCACTACTCACCCATTTCCTTGACTCATCTTTCAGTTATGCAGTGACGCTGGAGTGCCGATATGGCATTGTGACGAGTTGACTCGGGCTACAGGGACCTTGGATATAACGCTGATCAGGGATGAGGAAAATGTGGTGGCACCACACCGGGAGCTGCAGGTCAATGTACCTCCATTGGGAAAGGATTTAGTAGATGATGCTGAGCAAATGCAGGGTGATGACCCTGCCCTTACAACCCACACTGATGATGTTACGGGCTCCCAGCTCTTCCAAAGCCACCACTTCATCGGGACCTCCTATCGTGCCCCTTGCTCACTTTCAAAAATTGGATGCACAGATGGCCACACTGCTTCATCACATGAAGCCTTGGATGCAGCAGTCCATCGCAGAGGCCGAGGCCAGGATAGAGAAGAGGACGGATCATATAGTGGAACAGAAGGTCCAGGCTGTTCATAAGCGCCTGGAACCCTTCGAGTTATGGGTGCTAGAGCGACCAACTCCTACTTCAGATGTCTACTCTTTTCGGGCTGAGCTGGATCGTTTCTGGGTAGATCTTGATTCCATTATGGCTCTATCCAGGGATGAGCCAGAGTCCGCACCTACAGTACCGACTGATGATATGGTATTAGAGGCTCTGTTCAGCGGGGATATGACACAGCTGGAGCCAACCCGTGCCCGAGGGAAAAGGAACCGTTCTGGTCAAATTACTGATACTACTGAGGATGCTTGAGTAAAGAAGTGGGGACGCCAGCAGAGTGAGCAGGCTAGGCAGGCCTCCATTATGGATGAGCACTTGCGCCTGTAGAGGGTTCGTGAGAGTGCGCTTGGGGCCTCGAGTTCTATGCCTGTTACTGAGGCGGTTGATGTTGTGAAAGCTGATGTGGGCACCACTGATAGTGCAGTAAGAGTGATTGATAGCACTACTGAGGATGCTAGGCTAGATGATATGGGAACTACTGAGGGTGACCCAAGTGTTGTTCCAGTGGGCTCTGGAAAACAGAACTCACCCGCTTGTTGATGAGTCTTCGGTGCTATGCGCCACAGGTTCGCTTCACCCAATCCATTATATTTTACTCTTTTTGTGTGCATTTGGGAAAATTGCACCTATTTTCGTTGGGGGTGGGGTAAAATGATCGTGTGTTTTAGGGTGAAGTCTGAGTAACCCAACTCAAAGTCCTCTCTTGGGGTTTTCTTGCCTGGGTTCTTTTCCCCAAGATAATTCAAAATTTCTGTTGAACCGGCATGTGTTAGGATGATTGTATATGTAGAAGCATGAGAAAGAATGAAGCATGATGGCAAAAGTTTTTTTGAAAAAATGATACCCATCCAAAGTTTCTGATATGTGCTAAAATCTATAGAGTAGAATGAGTTGAATGTGTTGGATCTGAGTATGACATGATAATGAAAAAACTTGATAGCATGACTTAAGCTGAAACTTGAACTGGTAATCTGATAATCTGATAATGAAACTATGTGACAGGAGTGCGTGAGAATAGTTGATTGTTCAAATAGTTTTTGTGCCAATCTAGAACTTCCCTGGTTTGTCCTGCTAAGAAAATCTACTCTAGAGGCGAGGAAGTGATCATAGGCCCTTGTTCTGATAAGTCCACAAATTGCCTAAAAAGAATTCAACCAAATGAAATAAATTCTCCCTTTGATCCAAATGCTTTGAGCCTAAATTAGACCATTTCTTTCTAACCCTCTAGCTCACCTACCCATAAACTACTGTATTGACCCCGGTCCCTCCTTGGACATGTGCACCTCGACTTAGGCCAAAAGCCTAAGTTTAGGGTGGCTAATGCAAAAAGTGACCTCAATCTTGGCCCTGATCCGACATCGGGTATTGTACACCTCAACCAATGGAAAATGCATAAGTTGAGGGTGGCTACGAAAGAGGAATTTGAAAGAAAAATGGGTATGAAAAGAGTTTGGTGGTGAAAAAGAGAAAAAAGAACTGAGAGGAGAGGATGTGAATTGTTGAAAGCTAAAGAAAATAATAAGATGCAAAAAAAAACAGGTGAAAAATAAGGAGCTACAAAGTGTAAAGTCACATCCATGGTTGAAGAGAATCAAGGGAATAAAAGTAAAAAATAGGGCAAACAGCGGTAAAAAGCCGAATGTAATGTCAAGGAGGGCAGAAAGTCACTACAGATTACCCAAATGTACCACACCTGACCCTGAGCCTACGTTACAAGCTAAGAAAGTCCTATAGTGATCCTAGAAACTAGTTTGGAGAGTCTAAGCAGTGAAAATAAGGGCAAGCCTATGGTATTGAGGACTAACTGTACTTGAAGTTACTTCTTAGTGTGAGTGTTGAATGAATCCTTGTACTCAAAATCATATTCATTGTGTGAAAAAGGGATTTCTTTTGAAGTAAGGGCACTAGTTACATGGTCGGAAAGTTGGTACCATAGTGATACTAAAACAGAGTATGTTCTATGTTGAGTGGTCGATATTTGTCATGTTTTGATCCGCACAAGTTAGCTTGTAGAGTATGAGAGAAAAGATTTGCACTCGAGAAGAGAGTCGGGTAGAGAGCCATGTGATTGCTTGTGCTTGAAATGATTGCTTCTATACAAGTGTCGTTTAGAGTCTTAGCGCATCTCTTGAGGACAAACAACGAATTTAAGTTGAGGGTGATGATATAACGTGAGTTTATGGTATTTTTAATACATTTCACTTAAGAGTTGTGTGTGTCTCGGGCCATTTTGTATTGGTTATTATTTATTTTTATCATGTTTGCAGGAAATATGTTCAGATGTGGAAACTGATAGACACAGCTAAAGAATGTGCAGAAAAGGGCTTCTACGGAGGTGATCCACGGACCATAGGTCCATCCACGCTCCATAGATGGCTGTCCTAGATGGATAGGTAAGGCATTAAGGGAGATCAGGGAATTCTTGACCAAGTGTGGAACCACAGTTGCAATCGACGGACCGTAGAGTGATCTACGGACTGTACTGTTGCCCCGTCAAATGATTCAGAGAAGTGGTTCCAGTAACTGATTTTGAAGATTCTAAGTGTGGAGCTACAGAGGAGGATCTGTGGACCATGGATCAAACCACGGTCCATACTGTTCATCCGTCGTTTGCATCAGAGATGATGATGTTTTGGAAGCTGAAAATTTGCCTAAGTCTTAAGTCACGGAAGGGACCTACAGACCGTAGGTCAATCCACGGTCCGCAGGTCAGTGTCGTAGATCGAAGACGCGTCCTGAAACATTATTTCCTTACTTTGTTTCCTTTTTAGTGAGGACTTATTTTTCTATATATAGGGGATGTAAACCTCATTTTTTGGGTTAGTCTATATTACTATTATTCTAGTTTTGACTTGGGACATTAACTTGCACCTCTAGCAATTCTTAATTTCCTAAGTTCGTTTTGAAGATTTTGGTTTTGGAAATTCAAGTTGAGATTCTAGGTTTATCATTCTCAGTACGTAGGTTCATGATTTCTTCATCTAAAAATATGATTTGTGTTCTTGCTATTATGGGTAACTAAATCCACAACTAGGGTTATGGGAACTATGAACGATTAACAAAATATGAATAGTAACTAAGTAATTCCTGAATAGTGTTATTGCATGCATTGATAATTCCTTCGCTTAGAAATCTTTTTAACGGTGGCCAACGTTAGAACTTGCCTCGTTACTACTTTCCAGACCTAGGAGGTAATTAATGAGAAAAGAATTATCAACATAGATTTAGTGTGATACTATCTAATAGTCTAATGTCGATTGGTGCGAGGGTGAAAACTAAGTCATACATCGATGTGATGTCCAGTATGATGTAAAGGTAAGGGTTAGTAAATTATGTACACGTAGCTGAACCAAGGTGCGGGATAAAATTCTCTAGATGCCGGACCAAGGATTTAGAGATACCTAGTTTATCACTTTGCATCTAATACACTAGGAAAGGATTGTTATTACTAGGATTACCGCGTTATGAGCTTATCAGGAACACGTATACCATAGTTACTTTCTCATCTTGATAACAACTATAGTTTGAATCTTTATCATTGATTACTTACATAATTTCCTGAATTTCTTTCACAAACCACCACCCCCCACCCTTTTAATACTTGTTTTCAGAAATATGTTGAGTAAAGGAATATAATTGCTGGTTAAAGTTAAGTCTAAACGAAATTCCTTGTGGGATCAACCCCAACCTACAAGTTGGGTTCTTTACTTGATAACAATCGCTTATGCTTCTTTAGGGAGGTGTAATTTGAGTGTATCATGGGGGCTAAGGTAACAACAATAGCCCTCTCTATTATCCAATAAATAGTGGCCTCTACTCGAGAGGCACGCACATCGACAGGTTATGCCACATGGTCCATCTTGTAAACCTGGGTGATAGGAGGTGGGGAGTCATAAGCAGCAGCAGAAGATCTAGGGGGAGGGGGTGCAACAGATGAACCAGGGACATCAGAAGTAGAAGGTCCTAATGTACCTGATGGCCTACTAGCCTGACGAGGCATGATTGCCTCTTTTAGCAATGTGTCAACATCAACTTCCAAGGAAGTATCCACCCGTGCTGCCCTCCTCCGATCAGCCTTGTCCCGTAAGTACTCAGCCTCAATACACTTGATATTAGTAGAGGAGGTGGGTGGTACCTCCATATCCATCTTCTTATCTCTAGGAACATGGGCCTATCTGCCCAACTCGATGATCAACACCGGGAATGGGATTGAGGTCTGTCGCTGCTTTGCCCTCATGGCTACCTCCTACTAAATAAATAACCCTAAATTCAGCTTCTGGCGATAAAGTAGGGACCCTACACAGGCTGCCTTCAGGTGTCTCAGGATGTACTCGTTTTAGGATGGCATGATAGTTCTACTGATGAACCCGAACCAGTATATGGTAGCAACATTCAAGTCCTTCTTCTCTATGGGACCACCTGCCTCTATCCAGCTCAGGGTGACATCAAATATCAGGGGCACTAGCCACACCTTCAGGTCCTCCAAGGTCTTCTACTGGACCACGTCAATGTACATGTGCATGATGTCCAATGAGCACCCCAGGACAACATTAATATCAAAGCAGCGACATCTGACTTTCTTGCCACGAACCATCACGAAGTCAATCAGCTTGAACATGCTGGACTTATTTTTTCCCTTAGGGACTAGCTCACCATAGGCTGAATAGAACATCCGGACCCAATTGGGAATGTAGGCACCCCGGGGTTTGGTGAAAATTTAAAACTTGTAGAACTTGATAGTGTTCCACACCTCCGGATATTTGTCCACCACATTGTCTCTAGATAATCTCTTTTCTTCAAGAATGGCCCTCAAACCCTTGGTCTTTAGTTAGTTGAGTGACCGGAGAGGACCCTGGTTAGGAGGAGCCTGCACTACTATCTATGCTGGAGGAGGCACTAGAGCTGAAGCTGAAGGTGTAGGAGGAGTTGGAGGCACCAGGAACCTAGACAGATCATTGATCACTTTGGAGTGTGGCTCCGCTCTCTGGTCCTATAATAACTGGTCATCCTATGACTCAGAGATGGAAGCCTTGGAGTCATTCTGTGAATTACGCTCACTGATGGAGGTAGTGAGGTGTGTCATGTAGTCCCCCTCACTGTCTAAGCTAGCCTTCTCCAGTGTCACAACCACGGGTGCTTTGCCCTTGCCTTTACCTCCCTTTGGAGGTAGTATAGTTACCTTTTCCCGGGATGCAGCTGCATCCTCATTGATGGTGATTCCACGTGCTCGCTTCCGGGGCGGTATGTCTCTACCTGCTACATTGGGTCTAGCCTTGCCTACAAAATCATATGAAAATTTTTCGAAAAATATAAGAAAAATCCCAGAAAAAGAACTGTAGGAATACTCGCCGAACTAATCGGCGAGTTGTTGAACCAATTTGGCGAGCTAGGTCGGGCTCGCCGAAAGTTCCATCGTAAAAAGTGTCAACATTCTAAGATGGTCGGCAATGTCCAAGGCTTTTTGGTGGATCGTTGACACCAATCGGCGAATTAAAAGTAGCTCGCTGAAAGTTACAGTGTAAATTCAGGGAAAAGGGGCACAAAAAGGCAATCAAAAGATTCTTTCGGTGAGTTGCCGAGTAAACATGGCGAGTTAAGTGTATCGGCGAAAGTTACAACACCGAAACCCACAAACAAGACAAATATAGTGTGATCTAGGGGGACTTACACGACTTGCAGAACCACTCGGCACGATCGACCCAGTTCGCCAAATAGCCCTTCATGCCAATTTTTCACTCCACTCTTCATAATAAATCCCGCAGCCTAGGAAATAAAAATTAAACACTTACACTATGAAATTGACACTAGACCCATAATACGCATGCCCTCGATGTAGTCAAACTTCCGTTGATTTGGCAAAAATTGGCCAATTGATGTCTTTTGGCCTTTAGAGTGACTTCAACCACTCTATCATCGGGCAATTTGATAGTTAGCGCAATCAAGGGTTACTTAGACTTCACCCCGCTAGACCTAACACATTATTAACATAACCCAACAATTTAATCAACTATTAACATGGGAATCAACCATTTACGATCATTTAAGCACTAATTCATTTAAATACAGGCAATCGAACAATCACATTATCAATCCAACAACACTAAACATATATGTCAACAATAAAATACTTATTTCATTCGAGTTCAACCAGTTATAGATTTGGGGTTCAGAAAACCAACATTTTATGTCAAAATAGTTTTGAAATGCTAGGCGGTCAAGAAATCCCAAAATCAATCTCGAGCAAAGATCCCAATAAAACAAGAGTAAAAATGCAAAAATATGAAAGAACTAATATTGGATGAGAGAATACAGGAGTTAAAAAGTAGGAAAGTGAAAGTATTTTGAAATTTTAAATTGTTTGTCCTTTAAAACCTTTTAGTTTGCACGCCAATGGGCGGACTAAGTCCTGTCCACCGAACCACTTGATGATTTGCCGAGTGGAATTATGGCTCGCCGAGTTATACAAAACGCCCAAAAATTTAGGGGTTCAAAAAGAGGACAAAGTAAGGCTCGCCAACCAGGTGATTCCAACGGCGGTCCATGTCGGGCATGCCGACCTCTTCAGCGTGTCGCCGACTAGACTTTTGGCTACCCTAATCGCCACTCTCCAAAAAATTTAAACTTTTCAACCTGCACATTCAACACCTATTATTCAAACAACAAAAATGAAAGCAATAAACCCTAGGTTGCCTCCCATGAAGCGCCTTATTTAACGTTGTGGCACGATGGAGATACTAATTCAAACTTCATTTATGGGATTGGCCATTATGTAACTAAGCAACCCTCCTTTTGGCCTTAGATTCAATTGAATCGAGATTCGACCCATTTGTGTTTCGAGCTATTTAATAGAGACTAAGTGAGACATCACTATCTGATTGAAAGTTGAGACATCCTCCTTCATCCCTTTCAACACTTTGTCCGACCCTTCTACTTAGTTGAGAATGCGTGCAAGCATGTCTTTCATACAGAATTTCTCCAGGTCAACTTTTGTTCTTTAGGCTTTTGGCATTCATGAGGTGGGACGTATCTTTCCTTTTAACTATCCCCTTGCTTCCAAGTAGAATTACGGTCACAGCATTCCCTATCACGATCTCTCCATCCATCATCACTATTCCAACCCGGATTTGCACTCGGCCTTGGGTAATTTGAACGAAATCTTCCTCGTTGATTTGCAAAGAAGTTCACTTCCTCATTGTACATCGCTTCAAATTATGCTTCTTCGGGGTTTGCTCCACCAATAACCATAACATTTACACTCTTCAACCCACTACACATCACATTTTTTCACAATAAATCAAGTTAGGTCATTATTTTGGCCATATTTTGGTCTTTTCCTTCGTGCTTCTCGATGTCAAGCTGGGTCTCGATATTGTACCAACAGAACCCAATTATATTAAGTCATTCACATCATTCATATTCCCAACATCATCTTGGAGGCCAACTTGGCTACCGTTGCTCCCGTTCACGCTCATCTCTTTCTCTGTTCAAAGCAAACAAACAAAACATAAACCAAAGTAAATTTATTCTACTACAACTCAAACCTCCATAATAGAATTTTAAAAACCACTCCCCAGTAGTGGCACCATTTTTTGATGAACACTCAACCACACCTCATCCAATACTAGATGTGGGCGATCGTTATCTAGTATAAAACCTAACAACGAGTTTGGGTGGAACCCACAAGGAGCGGTACAAGTTCAAATTCAGTTACGAAGTTATAAATGCAATCTAATTGATAGTAGGAATAGAAATTATTGAAAACATTGACTTAAACTGAAAGGGGTGACAACAAATTTCAGATGGGGGGGATTTGATTGTCAATTAACAACTGAAACAAATACGAAAACGAGGGTTTCAACAAGATTAAAAGGAATTTTCAGTATGTGATCGATTATAAGCTAATTACGCTATATGGGTAATTGAAATTATACAATAATGTTCTCAATCATTGTGGGTAGGCTAGTCTATAAATGCAATAGTTTTCTCTCGAACAACTATTACAGTTCAGGCAAGTTCTCTCGAACGTTGACAAGCTTAACAAGATAAATTACCCACAACCTTAACGTATCCACTCGCTCGAGCTATATAGGTAGAATTGAGTTTAAGATTCACTATCTCGAGCTGGACCCATATTAACCCAATACCTACAATTATTGATCAAAAGGTTTTGATCCAAAACCTCTCTCTCAAGCAAGCTAAGAACACTAAGCTAGAATTCCCTTTGCAACTACAATCCATAAATTAAAACGCAGCTAATGATTAAATCCATATTAAAAAAACAATTACATCATTAAACAACAATACCCTTAAGATAATTAGACAAATAAACATATGATAACACCCCAAGAATTGGGGTTTTAGCTACACATCATAGAAAGAGAGAAACGATTACCAACTATATTAGCCATCAGAAAGGTAAGAGTCTCCATGCCTTTACAATGCTCCAAATTGATTAAGTTCAAAACCCCACTTCAAAATCCTCAAAGTTAAGCATAGAAATCCTCAAAGTCTACAATGAAAACTCAAAAACTAAAAGGCAACTGGGCGAAATAAGTCGCGCCTCACCAAACAGTCGGCGATCCGCCCTTCGCTACCTTCAATCGCCAATTTGAATTGGCCATCGATCCTCTAGGTCCTGTAACCTTGGGAGATCAAGGTTGCCATCCCGAAGTCATTTGGCGTTTCACCGACTACCCTTTCCTGCCGATGAGTGTTTTCTTCCCCAGAGCTGGCACGCTGGAACTTTGGGCGAGTTAAAGAACCACTCGGCGGTTCGCCGAGTTGTCTTGGCGATTACCAAGATCACTTTTCTTCACTTTTTCAGCTTGTTAGTTCCTTTTTGCCAGTAGTTGCTTTTCCTTGCTCCTTAGCCTTCGTAACTGCAAATCAACACTTTAACATTAGTTTAGAGCATAAAATAGGCATTTGAGGACACTTATACTATCAAAATAAATCCCTAAATAAGTTGAAATCTCAGACTCATCAATCAGATAACGAAATCAGCTCATTTTATTCCCCACAAGGTTTCTTATTCGGTGGAAGATTATACTAATTTGTATTTGAGAGAGATGGTAAGGTTGCATGAAGTGCGCTTGTCCATAATTTTTGATCGAGGTACCCAATTCACTTCTCTGTTTTGGAAGTCATTCCAAAAGGGTCTTGGTAAGAAAGTTAAGCTCAGCACAACTTTTCATCCCCAAATTATTAGGCAAGCGAAACGAACTATCCAAACTTTGGAAGACATCTTGAGAGCTTGTGTGATTGATTTTAAGGGTAATTGGGATGACCATTTGCCATTGATTGAGTTTTCTTATAATAATAGCTATCAGTCTAGTATTGATATGGCTCCATTTGAGGCACTCTATGGTAGGAGGTGTAGATCTCCTATAGAATGGTTTGAGGTGGATGAAGTTGGCCTAATAGGTCCCGAATTTGAACATGAGGCCATAGAGAAGATTCAGCCTATTTGAGAGAGGTTGAGAATGGCTCAGAATCGGAAAAAGTCTTATATTGATGCTAGAAGAAGGGATCTTGAGTTTTAGGTTCACGATTGGGTTTACTTGAATATCTCACCCATGAAAAATGTAATGATGTTTCGTAAGAAAGGAAAGCTTATTCCCTATTTTGTAGGCCCATACAAATTTTGAGATAGGTTGGTGAGGTTGAATATGAGCTTGAGTTTCCAAATGAGTTTGCATCGGTAAATCTGGTTCTCCATGTCTCTATGTTGAAGAAATGTGTTGGTGATCCATCATCTATAGTTTCCGTAGAGGGTTTGGACGTTGAAGAGAATCTTTCTAATGAAGAGGTTTCGATTGAGATTTTAGACAGGCAAATCAAGAAGTTGAGAAATAAGGAATTTGCTTTCGTGAAGGTGTTATGGAGGAATCATTTAGTTCAGGATGCTACTTAGGATGCTGAGGATGTCCCGATAACCTCATCCCTTTCCTTCTACTCCTACTCTAACTTGACGTAATGAGTTCCTCATTCTTCATTCTTCTTTTGGAAGTCATGTGTGTTTTATGTGTTTCCATGCTTTCCTTATGTTATGCATGATAATAAAAAGTTATGTTTTAAGAAAATGAGTCAATTTGTTGATTTTCCTCATGTTGTTGTGCATTGAGTATTAGTTGCCTATAGACTTCATGAGATGAACATAGTTTAGTTATGCATTTTGAGAATGAATTCAATATTGTCTCCATGAGATTGTGTTGATCATGCTTTTAGCTTGGAGAAGGTAGTTCCTCCATCAACGTGAGAAATATTGAAACCTCATGCATAGTGGGTTGCTAGATGTAGTTCCTAGTTGGTTATAATGCATTGAGTATTCTTAGCTTGGAGTTCATGTTTACTCCTTAGTTGTGTGCATTTTGATGAGTTGCAGGCATGATAGGCTGCTAGTCTTTAGTCTCATCATTTAAATATATGCCTAGAAAAACATTTGAGGATGAATGATCCCAAGGGGGAGATATTGTAACACCCCGTATTCGAAAAAAGGAAATAAAGTAGATGTTGGGAAATTGCAGATGCCAGCCACAGAGGCCAACCACGGTCCTTGAGGTGGACCACGGACCGTAGGTAGGGTCTATTGACTGGGGAACCCAAAACCTCCCAAGGTCCAAGAACCACGGTCTGACAAACGAATAGTTGATCAGACCACGGTCCGTGGTTAGGGCTCCGTGGTTCAAGGCCCCAAGTTAGTCACTGACCACGAACAACGATCGTGCATGACGGCCCGTCATCCTTACCACGGTCCGTTGTTAGTGGTCCGTAGGTCAGAGCTCCCATTTCCATCAAATCTCTAAAGTTAGTTACGGTTGCACAGGATAGACTGTAGGTCAGTCCACGGTCCATTGTCTGTGGTCCTTGAGTCAATAACTGGCAGTTATTTTAGGGGCAGTCGGGTCATTTAGTAGTTAATTACTTCTTATACAATGTTGTTTTGCCTATATTTAGGATCCCTATATAAGTCCTTTTACCCCTAAATTCACTCCATTCTTTCAAAATCACAAAAATAGAACTCTCCAAATATTTTTTTCTCTAGAACTTGAAGAAGAAAAAGGATTCATCTAGGGTTTCAAGTCCACTCTCAATTCCTCCATTGAAGGCTAGCATTTGGACTTGAGGTGTGGTAGTTTTAATCCATATATTCCTTCCATCCATGGAGTTCCCAAATTCCTCTATTTCAAAAGGTAGAATTCCCCAATTAAGTTAGGGGTTTCTTCAATTATCATGGGTTCTCTTCATTATTGATTTGAATTATTGGATTATGGTCTTTTATGCATGTATTGATGAAATAATGTGGTTTTATGATGTTTTACCCTATGAAACCATGTAATCGCTATGTTTTTAAGCTATGAATCATATGAGATGTGGGATTTTGATCATCAACGAAGAGTTTTATGAAATTAATTATGTATTGCAAGCTTTACACGAAATTACGTTGAAATTGATATCTACCCTATGATTTCTAAGTAAGGATGATTGAAAGTAGGTTTTGAATCAGAAGAGGTAAATTATGGACTTGTGCATTTTCCTATGAAATCTATGCAATTCTTTTAAGGATGCTTTAAGAGTAAAGTATCAATGATGATGTGGTTATTCTGTTGTTGAAATGATATTCTCATAAGCACCTACATCCATGATGTGAAAGGTTTTCTCACATAGAAATGATTCTTAGGTTGAAAGGCTTTATTACCTAATTAAATCAACAGTAAGAGCTATCCTAATGAATCTAGCTTTGATTATTTATCCTAGGATACATGTCCATGAATGATAAGAATAAGTAAGATGACTATAACATGGGAATTATTCTTAGCTCCGAGTTGATATTGATGTGAGATGGAAGCTCCCCCATAGTAGAGGACGGAGTTTATTGTTTTAGTTCCTTTTCTTGTATTTCCTTCTTTGGACATGATGTATGGGCTAGGACAAATTTCATGCTATTGTATTAGATGGTTATGATGAGACAAAGTCTCTAGACTTCCGCTTTCTCTCATAAAATGCTTTGGACTTGAAATGTTGTTTTACTTCCATTGCTCTATTTCTTATGTAATGAGAGCTAAGTGGCTTATATGGAGTTCTTCAGAATTCTATATGCCATGTTACATCTAGGGTGTATCTGTCACGACCCGAGAGTACCCCTTAGTCGTAACATGGCGTATTCAACCCCGAAGGGGTCTTATACGAGCCACATAGTCATTCATTGCATTCAATAATGAAAATAGTGCGGAATTAAAAAAAAACTTATTTACATCCACACATTTAAACTTCATTAAAACAACTTTAAAAACACACAACGGAAGTCTAAGTCTCACATGGCCATCTTAGACACAGTCACAAAACATAAGTAGGGACACGGCCCTTTACAATCAAAAGAAGTCTATTAAGTCTATTACATGAACAAAAGAACTTAAAAGTCTTATCCTCGA
>JAJOOR010044836.1:0-13056 GCA_036250505.1 Solanum acaule
ACTTTTAAATTATTATTTTCTTTATTTTATTTTTTTTTTGGGGGGGGGGGGGTGGTGGTGGTAAGGGGGGTTGGGTAAAAAATAATATATATTTTTTCAAAAACGCACATTTAATTAATTTTTATTTTGGATAGGAGTATTCAGGGATTGGGGGAGGGGGGGGGGGTAAAAAGACCGAAATTTTTAATATTTGAACAATTTTAAAAAATAAATTTTAAATAGTTAATTTTATTTTATTTTGAATGGGAGAGACGGGGCAAGGGGTGGGGTAAGAAAAAAAAATTGTAATTTGTGGTTGGAGGAGATTTTTGGAAAATGTCTTATTTAATTTTTGAAGGGAAGTCATTTTCCTTAAATTTTAGGAAAATAAGTTTATTTGAAAAAACATTTTCCAAAACTTTTAAGACAACCAAACATGAAAAAATTTGAATTTTTTTTTCAAAAAATGTTTTCCTTCATACCAAACACACTCTATATGATATCTAAGGGAATTTATTTCAATCAAAAATACGATAATAATTTTTTATTGAGAATATACGTGAGTGTCCGATATATGCATATGTTTTGTTTCTTATTGAAACATACTCGATTCCAACAAGTACTGTTATATATATATATATATATATATTTACCATTGAATACAAGTTATCCTAGAATACACACAACAAAGTAAGAACGCACTAACTAATGAGTGATTAACATAAAAGAAGGTAACTAGAAGAGGGTGAAATACTAGAACAGAGAAAGGGGATGAGAGATATATGTCACGCTCTGAGCCTATACCTTGGATATTGCCGACACTCAAGAATCGTTTCTGATCCCCAAGCGAACTCATGGCCTTGCTAACTACTTAGCGGAAGACTAACTCAAACAATAATAAGCTTAAAAAAGAAATCAATCTCAAAGTAAAAATCAATAAGAATGTCTGAAAGTACCATTGCAATAATAATAATAATTTTCAAAACATCTTTAAAGGAAAGAAAGTACTGAGAGACTCTTTGACTTTATCTATCTATGAAGCCTCTAATGTTTAAGATAGGTGTCGGGAAAAAATACACGACGCCTCAAAAAACTAGACTAGAAGTAAATGTGAAGTCTTCTGGAATGCAAGAAGGCTCACCAAAACTGTTTAGAGTATAGAGTGATCTCAGTGGAGTGCCTGTTGATGATCCTGAACACATGTAAAAATGCAGGTCAAATGACATCAGTACATGGAATGTACGAGTATGCAATATAGCTGAATAAAACAATAATTGAACTGATGGCGGAAAACATATCAAGTAAACCATATATGAACAAATAGTGAAAACCATTTATACTTTACAACAAGATGATCAATAAAAAGACAATATGAGAATGGTAAACTTTACTCCGTGGGGAGTTTCTCTAACCGACAATCATTACTATGAGCCTAGCAATGATAAAACGTTTCACCTACGTTGCAAGGTCCATCCTATAACTTGTCAGGGTATAAGATGCTACTATAACTATGGATCCATCTAATAGGCCTTCTTAAAGGCAGTAAGGAGTCACACAACAAATCGGTGTGATCCTATCCTACTCTGGGTACGTAGTGTTATGGAACTTGAGTTAAATATAGACTCTTACCTTATTCGATGCTCGATACTACTACCAAAATATTCAATATCCATCATGATCAATCACCCTTTACAAGGAAAGAGACTACTATTTTACTTTACTTTTCACTTTGCTTTCCTGAAGTACTTTTCACAAACATCAATTATACCTTTTTATTTTTCAACTATCAAAGTACATATGAAATCATTTGATTCTTTCTTTAATGACTCTGTTCAAAACTTGCATTTAAACATGTACGTATGGACTTATCTCTCAAGTCCAAAATCAATATATAAGAAAAACTCGTGTATTACCTTGAAACATGACTTTAATAAATCAATAGGGTTCATGTGAAACTAAGAATGAAGACAATTTAGAACTTTAGCATACATAGCAGAAATCAAGACCACAAGTGTTAAAGGAAATCGATTTCAGAATTTCCAACAAACTATGGGTAAAACCCGAGCATAATTTTACTGACTAAGTTTGGATGTAGGGCGTGAGGAAGAACAATTTCAACACTATGCATAGCCTTACATACTTGGAAGAACGAAGTTCTTGGCGAAATCGACGAAACTTAAAGAACGCTTGAAGCCCTAGCTTTTCTCCTCTTGGAACCTTGCTCTAGTGACTTGAAGTGTTAATGAACGTAAAAGAACTGATTAACACTTTCTAAGCCCTTAACTAGGTGTAAAAAAATAAGGTTTTAGGGTTAGAACAAAGATTAAAATGATGTAGTTAAAATACCAAATGCATAGGGAAAAGACCAAAACGACCCCAACTTAAAACCTGACGGAGCGCCTTAAAAGGGAGGCTTCACGGACCGTTTTGGGCTCCACGGTCTATGAAACACTTCACTGGCCGTATAGCCATCTGATAGGGCCTTACTAAAATAGGAATAGCATTTTACTTCGAACTTGAATTGAGGCAAACTTGATTGCGTTATAAAAAGGACTGAAAAACCTTTAATTTGATAGGTCATGGGCCACCTAATTCGTTATGTGCTAAGACATATGATCGTTTTAAGTTGAACTTAACTTAAAACTGACTAAGTTGTACAAGGACTCACAAACCGTATGGGGAACTGTCAAGGAGACCCCCTTGCCCGGCAGCCCTGGATGGATGGGCAGCCTCCCTAAACGGGTCGTCTATGACTTCACGGACCGTTTAGGTGGACTCCTCTCCCGGCAACCCTTAAAAGGTTAGGCCACTTCCCTAAACGGATCGTGGTCCCTTTCACGAGTCGTTTAGGCTTCAGTGAAGGGTCCATGGTCTGGTTTGGGGCTGTGGACATGACCATTAACACTTTTTAACCTTTTTATAAGTCTGAGGTGTTACACTATCTCCCCCTTGAGAACATTCATCCTCAAATAGAACTCAAATAGCATGAAAAGAGTAGTAGAGAAACTACAACTCAATATGAATGTAAGCAACAACATACACTCAATATAACAGAACAAAAAAGTACCTTACAAGGGGTTAGTACCTTGGACTGGAGCTGATTCGTAAAAAAATAGAAGATAAAGGTATCTCTTCTTCATATCCTTCTTGACTCCCCAAGTAACCTCCTTAACGAGTAGTTCCTCCACAAGACTTTGACTGATGCAACCTCTTTGGTTCTCAACTTACGAACCTGACAATCAAGGATCTGAACTGGAATCTCATCATAGGATAAACTGTCTTTTACTCCAATAGTCTCAATAGGCACAATAAGTGCAAGATCACCTAAACACTTCTTTAGCATAGAAATATCAAAACACTGGATGAACTGTTGTTAACATTGGTGGTAGCTTCAACTCATAAGCTACATTACTAATCCTCTTAGATTTTCGGTAAGGACCAATGTATCAGGGACTAAGCTTTCCATTCTTACCAAACCTTATAACACCCTTCATAGGTGAAACTTTCAGATATACCCAATCATCAACCTCATAATCCAAATCTCTTCTTCTAAGATCAGTATATGATATTTGACAACTCTGTGATGTTTCAACCTCTCCTAAATTGTCTTCACCTTCCTCATGGCTTGATTAACCAAATTTGGTCCTATTAACCCAACTTCGCCAACCTCAAACCAACCAATAAGAGATCTACACCTTCGCCCATATAGAGTCTCATATGGAGCCATCTGAATGCTGGAGAGGTAAGTATTATTGTATGCAAACTCAATAAGAGGTAAATGGTCATCCCAATTACCTTTAAAATCCAAAACACAAGCTCTCAACTTGTCCTCCAAGGTCTAAATTGGGCGCTTTGCTTGACCATCAGTTTGAGGATGAAAAGGTTCACCTTTGAACCCAAAACTTTCTGAAATGACTTTCGAAATTGCACGGTAAATTTAGCATCTCAGTTTGAAATGATGGAAAAGGGAACTTCATGTAGTCGAACTCTCTCATGGTTGTCCAGATTTGCATACTCTTCTACTATATTGGTAGTCCTTACGGGAAAAAATGGGCTGATTGGGTCATCCGATCCACAATCACCCAAATAAAATCATGTTGTACTATGTGAGATCATGGTAAGCCTGTAATGAAGTCCATATGAATCTTCTCCCACTTCCGATCTGGAAGGGATATATTCTAAGCTACACCACATGTCCTTTGATGCTCAACCTTGACTTGCTGGCAATTTGGGCACTTAGCAATAGACTCTGCAAAGCACCTCTTCATGTCACTTCACCAATAGACTTCTCTCAAGTTATGGTACATCATAGTTGCACCTTGATGAATCAAAATCGGGAACTGAGGGCTTCTTCCATGATTCTTCCTAGGATTTTATCAATATTTGAAATACACAACTTACCTTGGTACCTCAACAAACCATCTTCATCATGTGCAAAAACCATCACTTTCTACTTATGCTCATTTTTCTTCAACTCAAGTAAAATATGATCCTTGTCCTGTTTCTCTTTTACTTTTGACACTAACGATGATTCAACCCCATTCATCATGACCACTCCACCTTCACATGAATCTAACAAACGGACTCCCAAATGTGCAGGTCTTTGAACTTCCTTAGCCAAACTTTCTTGGCTTCCTCGACATGAGAAATACTCCTCATGGACAACCTGCTCAAGGCATCATCAACAATTTTAGCCTTACCTGGATGGTAAAGAATACACATTTCATAATCTTTGAGTAGTTCCAGCCATATCCTTTGCCGAAGATTTAGCTCCTTCTGACTCAAACATATTAGAGACTCTTGTAGTTGGTGAACACATCCACTTGAACGCCATAGATATGGTAACGCCATAACTTAAGAGTAAAAACTATTGCCGCCAACTTGAGATCATGAGTCGGGTAGTTCTTCTCGTGAATCTTTTGTTGCTTAGTGGTATAGGCTATAACATACCATTCTGCATCAATAAACAACCAATTCCCACTCTAGATTCATCAAATAGACAAAAAAGCCTATTTACCCTCTGGTAGGGTCAACACTAGAGCAGTAGTTACTTGAGTTTTCAATTCATGAAAGCTTTGCTCACAAGCTTTAGACTATAGAAACTTAGTTGTTTTATGAGTCAACTTAGTCAACGAGGATGAAATAGAAGAAAACTCCTCGACGAACTTTCTTTACTAACCACCAATCCCAAGAAACTCCTTATATCAGTTGGGGACGTGGGTTTGGGCTAATTCTACACTGTTTCAATCTTTTGAGTGTCGACTTGAATTCCATCGCCAGACACTATATGACCTAAGAATGCCACAAAATCAAGCTAGAACTCACACTTAGAAAACTTGGCATACAACTCCCCATATTTGAGAGTTTGGAGGACTATTCTGATATGACTGACATGATCCTCATTGTTCCTCGAGTAGATCAGGTTGTCATTGTTGAAAATGATTACAAAAATATCTAAATATGGATTAATTATTCTGTTCATAAGGTCCATGAATATTGCAGTTAAATACAACTTAAATACTATGTTCATAAGGTCCATGAATGTTGTAGGAGTGTTAGGCAAACCAAAAGACATAACAAGGAACTCATAATGACCATAACGGGTCCTGAATGTTGTCTTTTGAATGTCACTTTCTCTTACTTTCAACTGATGATAGCCAGATCTTAGGTTTATCTTAAAGAAGCAAGTGGTACCCTGGAGTTTGTCGAAAAGATCATCAATCCTAAGAAGGAAATACTTTTGTTATGGTAACCTTTTTCAACTGACGGTAATCAATACATATCCTAAGGGAACCATCTTTCTTTCGCATAGATAAGACTAAAGCTCCCCAAGGTGAGACACTAAGTCGGATGAAACTCTTATCAATGAGATATTTCAACTTGTCTTTTAACTCTTTTAACTCAACTAGAGTCATTCTAAATAGAAGAATAAAGATGGGTTGAGTATTTGGAAGGAAGTCAATTCCAAAGTCTATCTCCTTTTCAAGAGGGACTTTGGGAAGATCATCAGAAAATACTTATGGAAACTCATTTATAATTGAAACTGACTGAAGGAATGGTGTGATGTCTCGACATTAGAATCATTAACTCGATCTAAGTGATAGATGCACCCCTTGGAGACTAACTTTATGGCCTTTAGGTATGAGATGAAACGACCCTTAGGCACTACTGAATTACTTTTCCTTTCTATAACTGACTCATTTGGAAACTGAAACTTGACTACTCGAGTTCTACAATCGATTGAGGCATAACAAGCATGAAGTTTGTCCATGCCTAGAATAACATCTAAGTCCACCATATCTAGCTCAACTAAGTCAGCCATGATGTCTTTGTGATAGACAAAGATGGTATAATTACGATAAACTTTTTCTGCTCACCAATATGTGTGGAAACACTGAAGGGCTCAAGAAGTTGTTCGGGGGAAATGCCAAACTTCATGGCTACATAAGGAGTCACAAAAGATAAATTCGCACCTGGATCAAGTAAGACATATACATAAAAAGTAAAGACTTTAAGTATACCAGTGACAACACCTGGTGAGTTCTCCTAATCCTACCGATTAGTCATAACATACAGACGGTTTGAACCTCCGCATGTTCCTGAAGTAGCACCCTTTGGTGTAGTCCTACCCGATGGAGGTGCCGAAGAAGTTTGGGCCTTACTGCCCCTGTTACCCTGGTTCCATATAAGTCATTCCCTAGAAAAGTGACTCGCCCTTCCACACTTGTACCAACCATCAGTATCAACACGACATTCCCTCGGATGAAGCTTACCATACTTACCACAGAATGGGTTGCGAGTGAACCCTTGTGCCACACTGCTTTACGACTGAGAACCCTGAGCTCTGAAAATTTGGGAGTTCTGGTTCCTGTAATCATTCTTGTTCCTTGGTGAAGGCGCACTAACTGACGATGGAGCAAGTCTATTTGACCTTTGCTGTAAGGATAACCAATTTACATTCCTAGTCTTTTACTGGTCAGACTTATGATTTATTGTCTTAGCCCTCTTACTGTAGAATTCTTCCTTATCTTTCAACTTGTCCTCCTTCACCTGTTGTACATGAATCATAAGCCTAGCTATATATATATGTCCCCTATCAACATAGCTTCCTTCCCTTTTTATTAGATAAATGGGATAAGCCCAGACAAAAAAAAAAAACTCATTCTGCTTCTCATATAAGCCACTATCTCTAGAGTATAGCGAGATAGTTAAGTGAACTTGAGGTTGTACTCTCGCACACTCATAGACTCCTACTTTAGATTAAGAAACTCTCTTACCTTTGTTTCCTTTAGCTCTTGGGGAAAAAAGCGACCTAAGAAAGCATTCTCAAACACAGTACAACCTAAGGGTGGGGCACCTTCTCCTTTAGTCGTTTTCCACTAGTCATACCATATATTAGAAACACCCTTGAGCTGGTATGTGGCTAACTCCACATGCTAATTATCAACAATATACATCATCTCAAATGCCTTCTGAAGATCATCTACGAAGTTTTTTGGAGCCTCATTGAGCTTTGACCTAGTTAACTCCTGGAGATTCATTATAAGAAACTTTCAAACTCTGGACGTATCATTCACATCCTGACGGCTGGTTCCTTGGCGACCAACCTGTGTTGTCAACATTTGAATAGCATTCCCGAACTCAGTATTGGTGACACTTCCGTGAAGGGGTTGCACTTTTGGTGCATTAGGAGCTTTTTGACCTTGAGAATTAGCATTCCTTCTAGTAGGACGTCCTCAAACAGCTCTTTGTTGAGGCATGATCTGAAAAGACAAACGTAAGCATGAATTAGAAAAACGTTTTATAAAGTTAAACTCTATCGTACGAACATGAGTAAGAAGAAAATGAAATATTCCTAAATGTCATAGCCCTCCCAATTATAGATGTGACGCACTTCACACCGATAAGAAGGATTCTACTATACACGACTTTATAGGCACCCTAGGGCTCTGGAAATTTGGGCTCTGATACCAAGTTTGTTATGCCCCGAGCCTACACCCTAGATGTGGCCGGCACTCGAGAACCATTTTTGATCCCCAAGCAAACCCTTGACATGGCTGAATACTTAGCGGAAGACTAACTCAAGCAATAATAGGCTTAAATCAAAAATTGATTTCAAAGTAAAACTCAATAAGAATGTCTGAAAGTACCCATTACAATAATAATAATAATTTGCAAAACATCTTTACATGAAAGAAAGTATTGAGAGACTTTTCAACTCTATCTATCTATGTAGTCTCTAATGTTTAATATAGGTGTCAAGACAAAACCCATGACGCCTCAAAAACAACTAGACTCAAAGTAAATGTGAAGTCCTCCGGAATGCAAAGAGGCTCACCAAAATTGTCTGGAGTGTAGAGTGATCTCAACGGAGCGCCTGTTGATGATCCTGAACACCTTTATCTGCATCATAAAAAGATACAGGTCGAATGACATCAGTACATAAAATGTACGAGTATGAAATATAGCTAAATAAAATAATAACTGAACTGATGACGGAAAACATATCAAGTAAACAATATATGAACAAGTAGTGAAAACCATTTATATTTTACAACAAGATATGTAATAAAAAACAATATGAGAATGGAAAACTTTACTCTGTAGGGAGTTTCTCTAATCAACAACCACTACTATGAGCCTAGCAATGAAATAACGTTTCACCCACATTGAAGGGTCATCCTATACCTTGTCGGGTTATAGGACGCTATTGTAATCATGGATCCATCTAATAGGCCTTCTCAGAGGTAGACAGATAGTGATGAGTCATACGACAAATTGGTGTGATCATATCCTAGGCTGGCTACATAGTTTTATGAGACTTGAGTTAAAAGTAGACTCTTACCTAATTTCATGCTTAATACTACTTCCAAAATATTCAATATCCATTATGCTCAATCATCTTTTACAAGGAAAAATAATATTACCTTACTTTACTTTTCACTTTGCTTTACTGAAGTACTTTTCAAAAACGTCAATTACACCCTTTCTCTTTCTCAATTGTTAAAGTACATATGAAATCATTTGTTTATTCTTTAAAGACTTTGTTCAAAGCTTGCACTTAAAACATGTTCTTATGGACTTATCTCTCAAGTCCAAAATCAATATATAAGAAAAACTCGTGTATTACCGTGAAAACATGACTTTAACAAATCAATAGGGTTCACGTGATACTAGGCACGAACAACAATTTGTAATGGGGTTAGATATTGATCAACAATGAAAACTCTGTCAACAGCAGGAGGAAACAAGAGATCACTTGTTTGTTCAATGTGAATTTACCCAAGCGGCGTGGAGAAGATTCATGACTTGGCTGCAATGGCAATGGAATCCTGCAGCAATTTGGAACACTCACCTAGCATGGGCAATATTGTGCACGAAGGGGAGATCACTGAATTCCCAGATTTTTAAAATGATATATGCTGAGATTACATATGCAGTTTGGATTGAAAAAAATAGGAGTATCTTTAAAAACACAAGGCGTCAATGTGAGGAACTTGCAAAGGAGATCGTCTACATTTGTAATGTACGAGCCACCCCTCAAGTCAAGACAAAAATCTAGCAGGTTAAATTTTAGATAATTCTGTAGACTTGTCGTTTTATATGAGTTTATTTACATTCTAAGATAACAATATGTGTTAGTATTGCTATGGATTTGTAATGAACAAATTTGGTGATTAATAGAAATGTCAGTTACCAATAAAAAAACAATTTAGAATTTCAACATACATAGAAGAAATCAAGACCTCAAGTGTTAAGGAAACTGATTTTAGAATTTCCAAGAAACTATGGGTAAATCCCTAAACAAAACTTATCCTGATTGAGTTAGTTGTAGGGCGTAAGGACGAACAAGTACAACACTATGAATAGCCTTACATACCTGGAAGAACGAAGTTTTTGGCAAATCGATGAAACTCGGAGAACGCTCGAAACCCTAGCTTTACTCTTCTTAAAACCTTGCTCTAGTGACTTGAAGTGTTAATGAATGTAAAAGAACTGATTAACACTTTGTAGGCCCTTAACTAGGTGTAAAACGTTGTGGTTTAATCTTAGAATAGAGATTAAAACGACGTAGTTTAAGTACCAAGCGCATAAGGAAAAGATCGAAATGACCCCAACTTAAAAACTGACGGAGTGCCTTAAAAGGGAGGCTTCATAGACCCTTTTGGGATCCACGGTCCGTGAAACACCTCACTAGCCGTATAGCCATCCGTGAAACTTTGATTGTTTGACATGGCCTTACTAAAATGGACATAACATTTTACTCCGAACTCAAAATGAGGTAAACTTGGTGGCGTTGGAAAGAGGACTCAAAGACCTTTAATTTGATAGGTCATGGGCCACCTAATTCGCTATATGCTGAGAGATATGGTTGTTTGAAGTTGGCCTTAACTTAAAAACTGACGAAGTCACCTAAAGGAGGGTGGGACGGTCCGTACAAGGCCTCACGGGTCGTATGGGGAACCGTCGAGGAGACCCCCTTGCCTGGCAGCACTAGACGAATGGGCCCGTTAACCCTTTTTAACCTTTTTCTAAGTCTGAGGTGTTACAATAACTAACAACCAAAGCTTCAACATAATTTTCATAACTGTTCTTCTAACTCCTAGTCCTTTTTAACAAAGTGTAAATGGGTCTGGATCCCAAATAAAACTCTCTAATAGCTCGTATGCCCTTAAAAAGTTAGCTTGGTTCACAACAATACTCCCCCCCTCAAAGAGAACCTTGTCCTCAAGGTTTGTGTCAGGAAACTTCATTCGGCAACTTGGAGTATTAAAATTTCCTTTTCTGCTACAGGTGAAAACTGTTAGGAACAATATGATGATTTGATTGACTTTAACATTTTTGCTTAGCTTCTGAGCCTTGATCACTTTGTACAAGATAGCGTGACAAAGATGTATAGTTATTTGAGATGTGTCCGAGAGAGTAAATCACCTAATGATGTCACTCAAACTTCCATATATCATGATTTTGATCTTAGAAACATTGCTGGCAACAACATAAAGAACATTTGACATATTAACTAACAGAAACTCATTGATATAGCTTACAAAATTTGCGATGTCCTTCTCGCTCCATACTTCCTCAACTTCAATTCATTTTCTATCAATTAATATATGATGCAAATGATACTTATTAACACGCTCCAACTCGTCAAAGCTAAAATTGTCAAGTACCGACGAACAATTTTAGAAGCTCTTTCTCCACCATGTCTCTCCATTTCAACTAAGCCTAGACGTAATCTATGACGTGCAATCAACTCTATCATCTCAATAACATCATAGAATGTGTAACCAATAGTCAATAGAGTGCACAGCTTGAAGCTTCACTTTATATTCACTTCTCAATTTTAACACTCTTCACTCCTGTAACATGGCAGTAAGTGCAGCTACTGTAGACTGCATTTTATTACTGAAGTTTGCAGCGACAAGATGAGCATTTGTCTTGAAATCAACACCACCAAATATGACAGGCCCCTCCAAGTTGAATTCCTTTGCTATTTTAACAGATTGCTCAACTTGGGCTAGAAAAATCAATAATAAAGCTGCGAAAGGTGGTTTTGAATGTAGTCGATCGTGGAAGCCGAGGTTGATCAGTTTGTATACTCACTTTGCTACTGGGCTTTTCATTAAACAACTTGTCACCCGGATCAAATGGAAAATGTATGAATATATGCTTGTGCATCAATATGGCTCCATCCAAAATTAATTGAAAATGTATGAATATATGCTATGCATTTCTTAAGTAAAATCATATGATAGTAAGTAACTAATAGCATAATCTGAACAAGTATTTTTTTTAATAATAAAAATATAATCAAAAGCACTTATAAGGGGTAGTTTGGTAGAATATATAAAAATAATGTTAAATGAAGTGTATTAGCAATGTTTGCATTAATAATGCTTGAATTAATTATAGATAGATTATTTTTATGCATTAACTAATTTGGTGAATTAAAAATAGCATGTATTGCATAAAAAAAAATTATTTTCAAAGACACTCTTCATAATAATGGTAGGAAAAATGTAAAAAAGGTTTTAAAGGCATTTAAGTCTTTAACCATGCTAGTGCACATTAAAATCATTATATTACTAATATTTAGAAATACATGATATTAATATTACACACTTTAATACATAATAAATTATGTATTAATTATACATATGTTAAAAAAAAATACCAAATAAAATATTACTACTTGATAATATACCAAGCTAATGCATACATTTATTTTTTCTAATAGGCACTACAATAGGATCATTAAAGATCATATCTTACCAATTGTGCAAAACAAAACATCACTCTTTAATGGTCCCAAAGAACGGCATAATTTAATTACTTATCATAAAATAAGGATAAAGTAGTAGAAGGACATCATCTTTAGTAGCCAGAAATCAAAGAGTTGAATAAATCAGCCAATAATAGAGAAAAGTAACATTACAAAACTTGGAGTAGTATGCTTGCTACAATGGAATGGCCCCACAGGCATCCACTTGACTTCAATTATCCATAATAAAATGTGAAAAAAATAAAAAATAATTGTTAACATTTTTTTTCAACATAAAAATTGTGGGAAAAAAATGTAAAGAGAAACTCTATTATTTTATGCGCGGGGAATACAAAGACATCTTTAATTTGATGAAACTGATAATTTAAATTTGTTATTATCTTTTAATTTGACACAAATTTTATAAAAAAAATTATTTTTTATTTTTTTATGATTTTAAACTAAAATATATCAAAATGTTCTTAAGTTTTTAAATCTAAAATATACCATGTAGAAAGCAACAATAAAAAGTTATAAAAAAAACTTTTTTAAATGAAAAAAACAAAAACAAATTAAACAATGAAATAAACTTTTTCTTTGTCTACGACTGACACAATGGATACATTTTTATTTTTTTTTAAATGATCACCCCAAATATCCCTTTTTAAGCTTTTCCTTCTATAATAGAGGGTTTGGGGTTTGAGCCTTTTCTTCTTTTTCTTAGAGTTGAAGGAAGAATATGATGAAAGGTACATCAAGTGATCAACCCACAATGGAAATGGATGTCCAAAAGAGTGAACTCTCTCTTTCTT
>JAJOOR010044839.1:0-11883 GCA_036250505.1 Solanum acaule
ATACATTCAATTAAGATCACAAAACGTCATGTGGTAATATATTTGTCCTTTTAATTAGTTATTGCTAAACAACTCACATTTAAATATTGTATTAATTTGTATTGGATTTATTTAATAACAAACAACTTTCTCTAAATAATTTGTAAGCTAATTTATTTAAATAAATTTACTAGTACAATTATAAACCATAAAATCAAGAAAATAAACAAAATAATTAAAATGATTTTAGGGGTATTTTTGTCTTTACATAGACTTATCCCATGGTATTATATCCTATGTATTACTAATCCCTCCAAATGGAAGGTATTAGTAATACATCATATAATACCATGTAGGAGGTATAACTAATCCATGGATTAGTTCTCTTTAATAAAATAAAATCCATGGATTAGTTATACATAGGCCCAAATTCCTACCAAACGTAGTACTAAATAATACCATACATAATATGTTTTTTTTAATGCGGCCTACCAAACGATCCCTTAAAGTTCTAATATTTGTGAAGTATAAGATTATTTTTTTTGGAATGAATAAGCTATAACATTTCTTCATTATTTAAGTCTATAAATAATCAAGAAATGTAATAGCTATTCATTTTAGTTTTACCTAGGACGCATTCCAACATATTTATATGCGTCTGTAGCTTGACGCAGGATATGATAAACAATCTCAAACAATTTAATTCTTTCATTTTATTCTCATCACAAGAATACGTAAGAATTTCAATGTTTGAATCGAGATTTCAAATGATAAAGCTTAATTGATTTTTTTTTTTTCAAATGATAACACTAGTGTACAAGTGGTTTAGTATTCAAGAAAAAACACTAGTAATTTACATGTCAATGAGAAAAAAAGAAGAAGAATAAAAACCCAGGTTTAATCATCTCTTACTAAATTAAGAAAAAATATTAATGGGCCACTTGCAAACAACATCATATAATATCGGGAAAATTATGGAACAAGGCAAAAATGTCAATATATTTATGAAACAATTATAGTTTTAAAAAATTATAATAAACCATTATAGGTTGGTTTTAGAGCAAACACACACTCTCTCTTGTCAATAAGAAGAAATCCATTCAAATGTATTATGTATCAATTGTATTCAATCAAATATAAGTGAGAGTCTTATATTTTATATCAATTATTTTCGAAAAATTATATTTGTATTTTGTATCAACTGTATTTGCATTTATATGAATATAAGATGCATTCATCCTTTCTGTCAAATGTAGTTTGTATCAATTGTATCCAATCAAATTATGTGAGAAATTTGTATTTTATAACGATTTGTATTTGAAAAACTAAATTTATATTCCATAGTATTTGTATTTGAAATACAATGAATACAACATGTATTCATCCACTCTCCTCCCTCTCTTGATCTCGCTCGCCTCTCTCCTCCCTCTCTTGATCTCGCTCGCCTCTCTCCTCTCACTAGATCTCGCTCACTTCTCTCCTCCCTCTCTCGATCTCACTCGCCTCTCTCCTCCTAATATGTATTCATTTTGATACAAATCAGTTTGTAGTTGTATTTTTTTTTCGAAATCTGCAAAAAAAATACAATGAATACAAATGCGTTGCAAACCAAAGCAGAGCTACGAATGATAATTAGTGAAACTGTAGCTAAGGAATCCTATTGACGGCCTAATATTTGCTGTTTTTTGAAAGTTCCCAATACAACCAATCAAGTGGGCCTTCATCTCCACTTGAAGCCCACTATCTAGATGTAATCCACTTACACCTAAAGCCCATTTTGTTTTTCCAACAATCATTGACATACAAGATGCCTTAACTATTTCAAACCAACAATCTTTTTTCTAATATTATATTTGTTCTCTATAAATATCAATCATGTAAAGGTAGACAGTTAGTGGTATTTTATAGGTAAAAAGGAGAAGAGGTTGGGTGGTGACAATGACCCTAGTTGTTGTGCATGGGCAGTCATGACACTAGATAAATCGGAGAATTTATGATATACAATAATGTTCATTCAATTAAATTAGATTCACAAAATTTTATTTGGGACAAAATGTTCCTTATCGAAGGTAATTTCATTTTCAAATTTGAATTTAAGATCTATGATTAAAGATGAATTAATTACTACTTACCACAAGAGCATGATTTAAAATTTAAACTCTGTGAGTTCAATCTCTAAGGTTTTTTTAGTGTTCAACTCATCGTAGTCTTAAAGAGTTAAGAGTTATGAATTCAGATTTAACATTTGATTATCTTAGTGGATTTTGAATCGAAATAGGATAAAGAACGTGTGAAGAATCATAAGAAAGAGGATGGTAAAAGCTAAAAACTAGGAGATTATCTTTCTCAGAAGTAGAAGTAAGATTTCAATCTCCAGAAAAGTTAAGAGGATTTCTTAAAAGACTCACATAAAATTATCATCCACATCAAAGTATACTGAGTTCAAACAAAATCGATAAATATTGAATCTGCCGAGTGCCAACCACCAACGTATGCAGCCACATATACTCCAGGGGTGCCATTTGTCGGAAAACTACACTGTGTAATTAGGTACGTATTTTTAATGTATATATACAATATATATCAACCCCCTTTAGCTTATTATATGATTTACTTCTTTACATTTTGACACTCTTTAATGATTCCACCATTGATGATCACTACAATCTTTAGTGGTTGACAAATATATTTTACTTATATAATAGCTAGCGTCTAGAGACACTAGTGAAAGGATTCCTCTTTAAATAATAGATATTATAATTAATATTCTTATTTATTTGGTCCATCCTTAACAAGTTGTCTGAGGGAGACAAAACAATGTGACTACAGCTCTACAGTAGACAAAAGTCACAACACAAACACTACACGCATTAGCACAAATCACACTACCATTTTGAAAAGGGAAACACAAGTGTGTTTCATGGCATTGCCCAGAGTAAACGTGGATCTAAGATGATTTTTTATTAGAGATGTCGAATAAGCGCTTGGGCAGAATACATGCAGATTAAAATGAATCAAGTTAATAAATAAGTAAATTATGGTTTGTTCATAAGTTGTTTTGACTGAAATGGACTATAATTAAGTCATGACTGATCATGACCTAATCTTTTTCAGTTTTTACTAAATTTTAATTTCTTTGTTATTTGTTATAAATATAATTTGTTTATGTACCTAATAATTTTTTTTAATTATTATAACTATATATAACATATCAAGTAAAAAGAATATTCTTTCAAAAATGATTTTGATAAAATATCTTATGGCCGTCAATTTGAGGCGTATATATCGACCTAAACTTCAGATAGGGTAAATTGGGTAGATAAAAAATGGTCAAGTTGATGAATGGACCGATCAAACTCGAACGATTGAATGAGTTATATTTCTACGGACTAAGTTTATCACTGATATATCTTATAATAACCTCAAATTAATAATAGATCCGTCCCATTATAATGCACCAAAAGTTTGATGAGGGATATTATAATTGAATAATATTTTTCAAATAGTATAAAGATAAAACTATACTTTTTTATCAAAAAATTTTAAAATGAAATAACTTTTTTCGTAAAGAAAATATCTAGATTGTAATAGGTTCCGTAATCACCGGGAACTTGATTAGAAAAGATTGTAAAGTGATAATTCATTTGTACTTAATAATAATTATGTTTTGGCCCTCTTGTGATCATTAACAAAGATTTTTGTGTTCAAATTTAGTATGCGTTTATTAAATTTTAAATATTTTTCACGTTATTTAAAATTTATTATATTAGAATTATGTTTGATTGTACTTTTGTAAAGGAGATCTTCAAAATTTGCTAAAAATGGAGTTAAAAAATAGATTTGACACATTTTTTAAAATTTTAAATTCAACCTCAAATTGAATTTGAAAATTGATAGCTAAACTCTTATTTTAAATAAAATAAAAAATTATTCCAAAATAAATGAATAATTTTCAGGATCAAACGAATTCATAGTACACTATAATTATGTCTTGGCCCTCTTGTGATCATTAACAAAGAATATTGTGTTGAAATTCAGTAGTTGTTTATCCATAAATTCAAAAAAAAAAATCATGTTATTTAGAACTTATGACGCTATGGTTGTATTTTTGTAAAGGAGAGAACGAGTACTTTATTCGAAATTTGTGAAGACATTGGAAAACAGATTTGACACACTTTTTCAAATTTTAAATTCAAATTTAATTTTATAGCTAAACTTTGATTTTAAAATAAAATATAAAACTATTTGATAGTGAATTAATAATTTTCATGATCAAACGAATCATAGTACACTATACATTTTTTTTAATGTATGGTGGAAACAATGAACATGGGTAAATGATGCTAATGGTACTTGACCAGCCATAGTAACTATAAATTTCTCTATGGCAAGGTTGATAAATCTTTAAAGAAATATTTTAAGTGAATTTTATATTGGAGTATATATAATGAAAAAGTAAAAAGTTTTAAGAGACATAACATAAGTTTATATCATCATACACTTTTGAACTCAATAGCATAGCTCAAGAGACTAATCGATGAGAGGATGACTATGTCAAACATGCAATACACATGTATTATAAACTTGGATCATGATACTCTTTTTTTTTGGGATACATCTTGAGTTTTTTTTTATTTTGAATTTTGTGTTTTAAACATAGCATATGACTGCAAAAATATGTCACTAAAAATAGAATGAGAGTTTAAAGTAAAATATATTCAAATATAAAAAGAGGTAATTCTTTCTTTAACAAATTAATTAACAAAAAAATGTCACATGAAATAGAAAGAAATAGAAAGTACTAGTACTAACTTAAGTAGCTTATTTACTATATATAGTATAGGTTTTGTCTTGAACCAATCAAAGTTAAAAATCTCAAGTACACTATCAATGAAGAACTTTTATAAAGATAACTAAGAGCCAAAATAATTCCCAATATATATTACTACTCAATGTTTGAAACAAACACAAACATGAGTCTTTAGCACTTAACACGTGAACTCCTTATCCTTCGAGATGAATAGTAAAGGTGTACGCAAGCTATTATCTATTTTTGTATTTTTCTCTTCAGATGCTTTATAATATCCTCATATAAAATGGTTAATTAGGGATTGTGAGCAAAAAATGAATTAGGTATAGGTCATTTGAGAAGTAAAAGTTCTTTGGATATCGAATAGTCTCGATCTGATCAATTAGTCTGATCTAATTTTATTTTTTTAAAATGACAATAGGGTAGGAATCTATTTATACACGCCTAAACTGTTTTTCAAGTACTAGTAAAAGTATGAAGAAAATCATATTTAAAATTTCGAGGAATTAAAATTTCTTAACTATTTACAAAATGAATAGAAAAAGTTGATTTTTTTAGATCTTGTATGTGTTAAAATGAATATAAAACTAAAATAAAAATAGTAAGTGGCTTTTAAAATCAATTCCTATAAATTTAAAGAAGTAAAAGGACAAAAAAAATGGGGAAACGAAATTACGTACACCCACCCTATTTTAATTTTGGTGACATACATTTCTTTTAAATTTGTCTAAAAAATAATAAGTATCAAATTTCCTTATTTAAAATTAATTTAATTATAAACTTTCTATTTTACCTTTAATAATATAATTAATTAGTAGCATTTACTTTTTAATACCATAAATTTAAAAAGTTTTTCATGTTCAATTAAATATTGTCACATAAACTGAGACGAAAAAACTTTATATATATACACGTACAGTGAATCAATTTTGAAGCACCAACTTTCTTTTCCATAGTACTCTCTTCTTTCTCTCCATTCTTCTTTCACCAAAAAAAAAAAAAAAACTCCAAAACCAATTTTTTTGTTGCTAATTATGTCAAATTTATTTCTTAAATCACTTGCCTTATTTATTATTTTTATTTCTTTAGAAATTGTTAAATCAGAGCTTATATTACACAATAATAGAGAATTATTGAGTAATTGCAATTTATTTCAAGGCCAATGGGTTACTGACACTTCATTTCCTCTTTACCAATCTTCAAATTGCCCATTTATTGATCCAGAATTTGATTGTCAAAAATATGGAAGACCTGATAAAGAGTATCTCAAATATGCTTGGAAGCCTAATTCTTGCAACTTGCCAAGGTACAAAAACAATATATTATATCGTCAGTAAATTCTTTGATATGCGTTATTTGAGTCACAGGTCTTGAAACAACCTTTATACCTCTTTCGTGAGGTAGGGGTAAAAATTGTATACAATCTATCTTCCACAGACTTCACCTTGCAGGACTATAATACTGATATGTTGTTGTCATTATTGTTGTTGTATTATCAGTGTAAATTCTTTAATATGTGTTTGGGATCTTGGAACAAGTTCTCTACCTCCTTGAATTAGAGATAAAGTTGGTGTACTCTCTATCTCCTTCAGACCTCACAATTCACATTGTAGGACTATAATATTAGTATGATATTGTTAAACCATCAGTTTGAAAGATTTTTTTTTAATATATGTTTGTTCAGGGCTGAGCTATGTAAAATTAAAAGGTTCGATATATAAATTGTTGAATCTCTTTTTTAACGTAAAAGTAGATTCTTATGTTGTGGTAAAAGGAGTTCAAAGTGGTTTTAACTTTACAATACTTCAAATACAAGTGTAACATTTACATTTAAAAGGATAAATATTTACTATCACGATATTTTAACATGTTATAGTAAGTAATTTATTTTATTTTTCAAGTTGCTATATATGTCTTTGGTGGAGATTTTCGAGAAAATACTATCGCATATTCCTCTAGTTCTTTATAAAAGATATTTAATCCGTTAAAAATATAAGTTAAAGAGAATATTTATGCTCCTCGTCGTGTTCTTTATATGGACATTTGAGACTAGGGGTCCATTCCCTTGTTTTTTTGCCCTTTTCAAGATTTTGATTGATATTTGTGTCCCTATAAGTTTTGTTTTCTTCACTTTTATTTATTTAATTTAATTTAATTTAATTTAATTTCTTTTGCAGATTTGATGGAATTGATTTTTTGAAAAGATGGAATGGAAAAAAAATAATGTTTGTTGGTGATTCATTGAGTTTAAACATGTGGGAATCTTTAGCTTGTATGTTACATTCATCAGTGCCAAATGCCACCACTTCTTTTACCAGAAAAGAATCAATTTCTGCTGTGACTTTTCAGGTTTGCGAGTTTTCTATTTGAATTATTATTAATTATTTTTAAAATATATCTTATTTATCGAATAGGAAAATAGAAAAAGTAATAGTTAAAATGTGTTTTAATAAATAATTAGTGATAATTCAGATTAAAAAACTCACACATTTAAAAACGAAATTACTTTAGATATATTTTGATCCTTCGCTCTATTTATTATGGAATGATAAATACTTCTTTGTTACCTTGTTTCAAGGCTTAAGCATTAAATACATAGTCATTTTTATTTAAAAAAATGTTACTAGTAAGTAAGATTTTTTTTATGCGAATCAACGTTAATCGAGCTTTAATAAGAATAGCAAATATCGAAAGAAAATTAAAAAAATAATTATTTTTTTTGTCTATAATTTTTTTGGTTTTTTTTCCTTTCTAGAAGTTGCCATTTTTACCTTTCTCAGAATGTGCATGCATGGGAGACAAGAATTTTTATTGTTTTTATGTTTGTTTTTTATTGAGTAAAAACCCGTGATTTGTCAGAGGCGTGAACAACAATTTTAACTTTATTTTAAATTTGCTGTTTCCAATTTGCTAAGAAATTATTATTTTGTTATTTTTGGTTATATTGGAGCAATAATATTTCTCCTTAACACCATTATTATATAGTCTCATTATAGCAATTTATATATTTTTTTAAAAATTGAATATTCGCTTGGTCTTTGCTACCTTAGTTTGGAGTTTCGATTAATTTAAATTTGTCTCGCGTAAGACCAATTAAGGGGAGAAAACACTTTTTACCAATTTTTTTTTGGTTTTATTATGATTCAAAATCGAGATGGACATCTTATACATTCCACCATAATCATTGATGGTCATTTTATATAGTTTTCAATATATAAATATAATATTTAAAGACTTGAAAAAAAATTATACATTTAAATTTAGAAAGAAAATGAAGTAGTTCAATCATCGTACTATATATAAATCTTCGACATATAAAATTAAATAAAGAAAATATTCAAAGGTTCTTGAGCCATTGAACCATTATGGATTGTGGTGGAATGAGTTAGATCTCTTTCTCGAGTCTTGAAAATAAAAAATATATATTAATAAAAAATATTTTCTTTTTAATGAGTCTTACGTGGCGTGAATTTTTATTGTAACAAACTACTAGTGGTAGGTCCAATTTTTATTTCATGGCACATATAAATATTTTCCCCCCTTGATCAATTTTAGCAAAATGCTCAAACCTAACATTAAAAGTCACTGACATGATTGTGTAAAATTAGTTTCTGATATTTATTGTTGTCAACTTGTGCTTATATATATTAAAACTTTAAGGGTATTCTGTTATATGTGTGGTCTAGAATTTGTTTTATATCTTATTATAGATGTTATTTTAGTTATATAAATTTTCTATAAGGGATTTTATAAATAAAATTCATTAGATCTCTGTACGATCAATTTCTTCTTAATCAAATTGTAATCAATCATAAGAAATCATTAGTCATTTAGAATCCATAAACTTCTTGAATATTTGATCGATTAAATTCTGTATTTGTATTATAAAAATTTCATACATATAAACATTTGATTGTGAGCTAGTAATAAAGACACACTATGAGTTCGGTGGCTGTTCAAAATTCATAAATTTCAAATTCTAGCTTAATTAGCCCCTGGACAATGATTAATGTTTACTCTCTTGCACCTAGACGGAGCTAGGAGAGTGTTGAGGAATTCATCTAAACTTCTTTGTCGAAAATTATGTTGTATATATAATATTGAATCCCTTAGGTTCTTCATATATTTCTTATTTTTTATATTTTTAATCATCTTAGTGAAAATTATGATTTCGTTACTACCCACTCCCACATTTTTCTCTTGCTAATTAATTCTCTTAATGATTTGCACAGGATTATGGAGTAACTTTATTCCTTTATAGAACCCCATATTTGGTAGATATAGTAAGAGAGAAAATTGGAAGAGTGTTGAAATTGGATTCTATACAACAAGGTGATGCTTGGAAAGGAATGGATATGTTGATTTTCAACTCTTGGCATTGGTGGACTCACAAGGGAAAATCTCAAGGGTAACATATATTATATCTACTTTCCACTTTTCATCTCTCTTCAAATAATTCAAAAGATACACACAAAGAAATGAGTCATCAATGTGTGAGTCTGATTCTTTTTTATGTGTCAAATACGTACAAGTCTGATTCTCTTTTATGAATCAAATACATTAAGAAGTAATTGATAATAGGTGAAACAAGACTCGAATTTAGACTTGAACATAGATACAATATTAAAGAGAGGGGTTCGAATAAAATTAATAGTTTTTGTTTAAATCTATGAATTCAGTGGCAAGTTCAGAACTCATAAACTTCAAATCTTGATTTCATCTCTATCTTGGACCTTTCCATCTAAAAACTTAAGCATTTACACAAAACATACTTTTTGTTTACTTAATTTTATCTTCCATAGTTATAACCATAGCATAACATCTTTGGAGTATCCACCACCAACACATAGGCAGACAACATATCTTGATCTATCATAGCAGAGTCATTGAGAAAATCAAGTGAATAACCTTAACGGTCGTTTTAGAAGTAGAGGTTCACATGAAATGACTAATTTTACAATTTTTATCGTTGTAGATGGGACTATATGCAAGAAGGCACAAAAGTGTCAAAAGATATGGACCGTTTGATAGCATTTTACAAAGGCCTAACCACTTGGGCAAGATGGGTTGATCAAAATGTTGATTCTTCTAAAACCAAAGTCTTCTTCCAAGGCATTTCTCCCACTCATTATATGTAAGTTCATTTTTTTTATTATTATATTTAATTAATTTCTTCAAATCTTAAACTAATATCACATGGGTTTATATATATATATATATATATATATATAGTATGAGAAGAAAAAATCTAGAAATAATATTTTATATACATTAAGGGTGTGTTTGGTATGAGAAGAAAAAATCTAGAAAAAATATTTTCTAATGTCTAATAAGACAAAAGTTATTTTCAATGGAAAACATTTTAAATCAAAGGAAGGATCTATTACTTGTGAGTGGACGATGGACGAAGGAAGTCATTTTCCTTATAACAATCGTAACTTTTAGCGTATGTTATTCGTTTAAACCAATACTTGGATGAGTTTGGTATGGAGGAAGATTCTAAATACATGTTTGACTCTTTAAAATTAGGAAAATGATTTTAATAGTGAAAATACGAAAACAAGCTTCATAAATAACATTTTATATTGATATTTATCTCCTGCCTCCCCCACACCACCTCCCAATATCCCACCGTCGCGCCCCCTCAATGCCCGATCCCACACACTAATCCCACCCTTACCAATCATCCTATAATCCTATAATATTTGCTTAGATTATATATACATTCTTCTCGTATAATAATTTTTTCTTCATCATCAAACACTAGAAAATAAATTTTAAAAATTACTAATTTTTCACAAAACCATTTTTCGTGAAAAATATTTTCCATCATACCTAGCTAGCACACTCTTAGACATTACTATTAATCTCTAGTATTACTCAAAAGATTCATTAAAACAATCTCCAATTGGCTAATATTATTATTAATCTCTAATATATATCCTCTTATAAGAAATAATTTTCACTCACCAATCAAATACCAAATAACATTCTCTAAATAAATGACTTCCATCGTATCAAACATCCTGAATTTACAACTTTCAAAACTTATGAGTCACATCAACTAATTATGTTACATTTTGATTAATTAGGGGCAAAGAATGGGGTTCATCAACAAAGAATTGCAATTCAGAGCAAGTGCCATTATCAGGATCAACATATCCAGGAGGATTACCATCATCTACTATTGTTGTTAACAAAGTATTAAGTAGTATTAAGACACAAGTTTATCTACTTGACATTACATTTTTGTCACAATTAAGGAAAGATGCTCATCCATCAGCATATAGTGGACAACACCCTGGTAATGATTGTAGTCATTGGTGTCTTCCTGGTCTACCAGACACTTGGAACCAACTTCTTTATGCATCATTGGTTATGTAAAATTACAATTTAACTTATATACATAGATGGTATAAAGTGACTTTTATACTATCAGGTCAATCAGAAGGATATGTACGAATAATCGTTCATGAAAAAAATTAAAAATAAGACAAGTTATCTGCTATAATATTTTATGGTTCAGACTCTTCTAAAATGTCGATGGGTGTATGTCAATTTTACGGAAAGTGGTGCGTTTGTGAAGAATCTTATTTTATGGTTTGGGATGTAATAAGTAAAGATTTAAAGGGCTAGAGGACTTTATTTCAAGTTTTCGTCTGTGTTATTTATTAAGTTACTAGTATACGTACCCGCGCGATGCGCGGATAATTTAAAAAAAAATAATTACGTTATATTTATACTCGAATATATAATATACACTTGTATCATTTAAATTAGTGTATCAAATATGACACAATTTATCATGAAATTTTAAGTTGTAAGGAGCATCAAATCTAACTTGAATTACCTATCTAGAATTAAATGGGTAATGGATGCTCAATAATAATTAGATCATAATCTAATATTTTATATTTTAATTGTGTTGTATTTTATGATCGAAGAATTGAATAAGAATATATAGCTCAATTTTAATGATCATTGTAGACTACTTTTAAAATGGACTAATAATTCAAAAAATATATATAATTAATTGAATTGCTTCCGGATGGAATCTAATAACATGAATAGTTAATCATTTCATGAAAAATAAA
>JAJOOR010044844.1:0-15724 GCA_036250505.1 Solanum acaule
CTGTCAAATTCAGCAGGCTAGTCTGAGCTCGCCGAAAGGCCCTGAACATTGCCGACTTGCCATTTTTCAGGCCAGTCCTTTCAGTGAGCCTAATCTGGTTCGCCTAAGTGACTCGACAACTAGTTCGGCGAGTCTTTTAGCAACATGAATTCTGCAATTTTTCTTTGGTATTTTCTAACTCTTTTTATGTATTTTGCATATATAGCTAGACCCAAGGTACCATGACGAGACATGTCACCTCGCAAGCGGGCAAGGGGAATCATAATCAGTGAGGATGAAGTTGCATCCAAAGAAAAAGCGACTAAACTTTCTACCATGGGTGGGAAAGGCTTAATGATGGATTCTTTACTCAGTGCCTTTGTAAAGATGTCAGCCAGCTGATCTTTAGTTTTGCAGAACTTCATCACCACATTTTGGTTTTCAACATTGTCCCTTAGAAAATGATGCCTCACGTCTATGTGTTTTTTCCTCTTATGCTGGACAGGATTTTTGGCCATGTTGATGGTACTGGTGTTATCACAAATAAGAGGAATGGTGTCAGTGAGTACACCAAAGTCTACTAGCTGCTGCTTAATCCACAATAGTTGCGCACAACAAGATGCAGCAGCCACATACTCTGCCTCTGCAGTGGACAATGCCACAGAGTTCTACTTCTTGGTTCCCCATGAAATCAGTGATGATCCCAGAAAGTGTGCCATGCCTGATGTGCTTTTTCGATCAACCAAAAAACCTGCATAATCAGCATCAGCATAACCAATAAGATCAAACGAGTCACCAGTAGGATAGAAGAGGACCAGGTCCTGAGTTCCCTTCAAGTATCTCAAGATATGTTTAGCTGCCTTTAGATCAGATTTCTTTGGTGCTGCTTGAAATCTTGCACACATCCCAACACTGAACACTATGTCTGGCCTACTTGCAGTGAGGTACAGAAGTGACCCAATTATTTCCCTGTACATGGTCTGATTGACCTCCACACCATTTTCATCTCTATCAAGTTTCATACTTGTACTCATGGGAATATCCATCCCCTTTGCCTCAAGAAGATTGAATTTCTTGAGCAGCTCTTTGATGTATTTCTTTTGACATATTGAGGTGCCTTGAGAGGATTGTTTGATCTGCAAGCCTAGAAAAAAAGTGAGCTCCCCCATCATGCTCATTTCAAACTCACTACTCAACAAGTTAGCAAACTCTTTGAACAGTGAGTCTGAGGTAGCTCCAAATATGATATCATCCACATATACCTGCACAATCAACAATTCCTTACCTCTAGATTATAAGAACAGGGTATTATCAATTTTACCTCTCTTGAACCCATTGGCTAGCAGAAACTTTGACAGGCGTTCATACCAAGCTCTGGGAGCTTGCTTTAACCTATACAAAGCTTTATCCAGTTTCAGCACATGATTGGGCACGTCTGCATCTTCAAAGCCTGGAGGATACTTAAAATATACTTCTTCCTTCAAATTCCCATTCAAGAAGGCACTCTTAACATTCATTTGAAACAGCTTAAACTCCATGTGAGCAACAAATGCTATCAAGATTCTGATGGCTTTCATTCTAGCTACAGGAGAAAAGCTCTCATCATAATCAATTCCTTCTTCTTGGTTGTAACCTTGCACCACAAGCCTTGATTTATTTCTAGTAATGGTTCCATTCTTATCAAGTTTCTTTCTAAAGACCCATCTGGTCCCAATAATAGTTCTGTCGTTCGGTTTGGGCACCAGGTACCGTACCTTGCTTCTCTTAAACTGATAAAGTTCCTCCTGCATTGAAGTTACCCAATCTACATCCTACAAAGCTTCTTTGATGTTCTTGGGTTCAATGGATGATATGAATGCTGAATATGCAACTAGATTTCTTGATTTAGATCTGGTATGAATTCCTGAGTCAAGTGGAGAGATGAGATTGTCCAGTGAATGCGAAGATTGATGCTTCCATTCGGACTTTCTGGTAATCTCTTCTTCTCTGTCAGCATCAGAATCAGCTTCATCTTCTTCGAGATTTTGAGACAATATTTCCTGTGATGAACCTGAGGGACCAGGTCCTCTGAGTGTTCTGCATCCTTCTCTTTGTACCCTGATCAACCTGTTGTTTGTTCGTCATCTCCTCGAACTCGTAGTCCTCATTGTTCTCAATCCTTGTACCAGATTAATCAAACTTGACATGCATGCTTTCTTCAACACAAAGGGTTCTTTTGTTAAACACCCTATACACCTTGCTTGTAGATGAGTACCCAATAAATACACCATCATCACTCCTGGCATCAAACTTGCCTAATTCATTCTTTCCATTATTCAACACAAAACATTTGCACCCAAATTGTTTTAGATGCACAATTGAAGGTTTTTTGTCATTTAACAGCTCATTAGGTGTTTTCTTGATGACAGATCTGATAAGACACCTGTTTGTCACATAGCATGCAGTATTAACTGCTTCAGCCCAAAAATTCATTGCAAGTCCTAAATCGATCAACATAGTTCTAGAAATCTCCACCATAGTTCTGTTCTTTCTTTCAACAACTCCATTTTGCTGAGGAGTTATTGGTGCTGAGAAGTTGTGATTGATTCTATTTTCAGCACAAAATCCTTCAAGTTGAGAGTTCTCAAACTCTGTACCATGATCAGATTTGATACTGGCTATGTTGCAATTTATCTTCAATTGGATGGCTTTGGCAAAGGTGATTAGTTGTCCAGCTGTCTTATCTTTCGTCCGCAAGAACATGTTCCAAGTAAACCTTGAAAAATCATCAACAATGACAAGAATATATTTCTTACCTCCTCTGCTTTGGATTTTGATAGGTCCACATAAGTCCATGTGGAGCAGCTCCAGAGGTCTCGTTGTACTGACTCCCTTCTTAGCTTTGAATGATGACTTAGTTTGTTTCCCTTTAGCACAGGCATCACAAACTTTATTATTTGAAAACTTCAGTTTTGGCAATCCACGGACTAGGTCCCCTGTAATAAGTTTGTTCAACAAAGAAGTACTCACATGACCCAATCGTTGATGCCATATATCTGCATCATCAGTTTGAGCACTTAGACAGGACAAAGCATCTCCCTCAATAGAGTGTAGATCAGCAACATACATATTTTTTACTCTTGTAGCAGACATGACAACCCTTTTGGTAATGAAGTTTGTAACCAAACATTTGTCAGTCATGAACTTGACTTCATTTCCTTAGTCACAGATTTGTGAAATACTCAAAAGATTGTATTTTAGACCCTCCACATAGTGTACATTGTTTATAGAATTATCAATAGATCTCCCTATTCTGCCAATACCAAAAATAGAACCCTTTTTTCCACCACCAAACGACACACCACCACCATGGTGTGCTTTCAAAGAGAGGAAGTTTGAAGTATCTCCAGTCATGTGCCTTGAGCATCCACTGTCCTTGTACCAGCACTGACTCCTTCCTCTCTTCTGTATAAGAATCACTTGTTAAATTTAGGAACCCACTTCAAACGGAGTTCCCAATAACTACCAATAGGCTTGATAAGAAACCTTCTTGTCCAGGGGGAAAAGTGTTCTTATTGAAACGATAACGGGGACCAGGTCCCTTGTGTTCCCTTTTATCATTAGTTTCATATCTGACAAATTTCATATGCTTTTCTTTTGTTTTTCTCAGAGTCTCACACTTTTCTTTTAGATGACCTTCATATACAGACACATATTTGCTATGAGGATTATAGGGAGAGTCATTGGTCTTCATCCCAACCCTTTCTTTCCATTGAAACTCTTATTAGATAGGTTATAGAGTATCTTAGAGGAATCAGTCCACTTTAGAGAGTGGTTTAACTCCTCTTTGACGCTACTCAAATCCTTTCTCAGTTGGGAATTAGTTTCAAGAGAAGCAACTAACTTAGACTTAGAAATTTTAAGATTTTCTTCCAATTCTTCCTCAAAGATGCTAAGCTTTCTCTTTCCACCCACTGAAGTGCCAGGATCCTCCTCAGGAGTTATGTTTCTAGTTTTAGAGTAGCTATCCTTACACTCATTTCAGAAACTTGAGACATGAGAGCTGAATTCTCATCCTCACACAAACTTAATTTTTCATTTAACATTAAGTTTTCAGTGGTTCGTTCATCAACAAAATCAATAAGTAGGGCAGCAAGTTTCCTCAATTTTTCAATAGGAAAAGTATCTAGATCATCCTTAAGATCAAAAAGAGTTACCTCATCTAGATCTTCTTCATCATCAGTTTTAGCCATCAAGGAGAAAATGGAGTTGAAAACACTTTCATCATCTTCAATGGCCATCATTGAAACATCCTCATGGCTTTTTGCATCTTCTTCTGACTCACTTGAATCATCTCCCCATACAGCAAAGTCTTTTCTCACCAACTGATCAGCATGAGCTTTCCTCCGAGCCTTGTCTAGGACCAGGTCCCTCTTGCGAGGTCTGGTGTCATGAGTTTCCTGCTTTTAACTGGGGCAGTCCCTCATGAAGGGACCAGGCTTGCCACATTTATGGCAAATATCATTTGCAGTAGTAGTTCTGCTAGCAGGGGTTTTCTTTTGGAAGCCTCCATGCTTCTTTGTGATCTTCTCAAATCTTCTAGTGATATACACCATCTCATCCTCCTCCTCAGTCACCTCAGTTTGAGAAGTTCTCAAGGGAATGGACTTCTCCTTCTTTCCTTCTTTCACCGTTGTTCCCTGTTTCTTGTTTAGCTCATAGGTTTGATGATTCCCAATCAGTTCATCCATGGGAAGAGTCATCAGATCTTTAGCTTTTGTCATGGCATCCACCTTGCTTTCCCAAGATTTAGGAAGCACCTTAAGAATTTTGCGAACCTGCTTGCTAACAGGGACAGGCTCACCAGGCACCTGAGCTCGTTAGTGATAGAGGTGAATCTTGAGTTCATCTCAAAAATGGTTTCACCCTCCTTCATAATGAAGTTCTCATACTGAGTGGTGAGCATGTCAACTTTAGATTCTTTCACTCACTTATTTCCTTCGTGAGCAGTTTGAAGACAGTCCCAAATTTCCTTGGCAGTCTCACACGCAGAGTTTTTGTTGTATTCATCATCTCCAATGCCATACACCAGAATCTTTTTTACTTTGTAGTTCTTTTATATCTTCTTCCTATCTTCTTTGTTGTACTCCTTTCTGGTTTTGACAACAGTAGTGGTGAGCTCTCCATCATTCACCCCCTTTATAGGAATATAAGGTCCATGTTGAATAATGTCCCACAACTCAGTGTCCTCAGCATTGATGTAGTCATGCATTCGATTCATCCACCATCCATAGTACTGGCCATTGAAATGAGGTGGCCTGGTAGAAGATTATCCTTCCTCCATATTGGGTGGAGCAGCTATTCCTTCAGAATCTTTTATTTTCTTGGTGTTAACCAAACTTAAAAGTGAAGCTCTGATACCATTTGTTGGGATGTATGCGTCCACATATTCTTCTCCAAGCAAAAGTAAAAGCCAGTTTACAAAATGAGTTTAGCCTGCTAATCTCCACACTAAGCAATACCTCCTATCACTTAGCTGAGCCAAAGCAGATACAATACTACCTACTATACTAATCCTAACCGATTAATATAGACTTTAGTGTAAGAAACTATGTTACCCTTAACCTAGTTCTTACAATGATTCACACAAGTTTGAAATGTTTCTTTCACAAGTGAAATGGATCCTACAATATAAGAACTATTACAAGCAAATAAAATTACAGCTAGTACAGAAAGCAATAGAAGCAATTCTATCAGGTCCCTTACTGTTTTTGAAGCTTGAAAGTATCTCTCTTTTGAATTAATGATGAACATGGTTGTTTGTTGTTTGATATATACCATGAAGAATTATTACCCATCATACAAACAACTTCGTCGCTTCTGATTGGTGAAGTACTCTGCAACTTCACCAACTTTCTGACGCGGACAACATTTACAACTGTTCAGCACTTTGACCAGGGGACGAGTATTCATACTCTGCAGAGGACTAGGTCCCTGCACTTGTGAGGAGATCATCAAAACATCTAGGAACATAAGCACTTATCAAGAGGCCACCATCTTGCAAATAAAACTAGAACCTAGTCTGAATAATGCTGAGACCAAACTTGCTCTAGCTCTTGAAAGGAATGAACAAATGGAGAGGGACCTGGTCCGTCTCAGAGAAGAACTAAAAAATTCCCTAAAATAGACCAGCTCAACCAAGCTTCTTTCCAACATCACCAGTCAAAGAAACTACAACAGGAAGGGATTAGGTAGCTTGAACATTAGTCCTCCTTACAATCCCCACAGTAAATATATGTTTGTGTAAGATAATCTATTATGTCTTCACTGTGGTCGTAATGGTCATCTAAAAAGGGACTGCCCTGCCTAGAAAGCGTCACAAGAAAAAAATTTAGTCTTCTCTAGACAGAAAATAGCACATAAAAGGGGATCTGCTCCTATTCCTAAGTCCTAAAGCAGAAAAAGGACTAGTTTGCCTAATTGGGCAAGAAACATTCTTGTTATGCCCTTATTAGCTTAGTGGGAACTCAGATTAAAATGGGTTCCCAAGTCTAACAAGTGATCTTTGTTACAAGGGAGTGAAGGAAGTAGTAGTCAGTGCTAGTTTATGGACAGTGGATGCTCGAAGCACATGACTGGGAAGACCAAAAACTTGCTTTCACTCGAGGCCCTTCAAGCTGGAGGTGTCTCTTTTGGCGATAGAAAGAAGGGGTCTATTCTTGGAGTTGGCAGGATTGGGAAATCACTTGAACACTTTATTGAAAATGTTTACTATGTAAGTGGGTTAAAATACAGTGTTCTTAGTGTTTCCCAAATATGTGAAAAGGGAAATGAGGTCAAGTTTATCAGACAAATGCATTGTTACCAGCTTGTCTACAAAGAAGGTGATCCTGACGGCTAGTAGGCGGAAAATAATGCATGTGGCAGACCTGAAAATGGCTCATAGAGATGATCTGACATTCCTCAGTGCTCAAAGTGAAAATGCTGACTTATGGCATAGGAGGCTAGGTCATGTGAGCTCTTCTCTATTGAACAAACTTGACTCTAGAGAGCTGGTTCGTGGCTTGCCAAAACTGAAGTTTAGTGACAACAAAGTGTGTGATACATGCGTCAAAGGGAAACAAACCAGATCCTCTTTCAAACCAAAGAAGCAAGTAAGCTCATCAAGAGCTCTCGAGTTGATTCATATGGATTTGTCTGGGCCTGGGAAAATCCAAAGTCGAGGCGAAAAGAAGTACATCTTGGTGATTGTGGAGGACTACCCAAGATTCACTTGGACTATGTTTCTCAAGTCAAAATGCGAGACAGTTGAGGTGCTGATGATATTCTTCAAAATGATTCAAACTAAGCTTAACTGGAAGATTTAGGGATCAGGTCCGACCATGGAACTGAGTTTGAGAATGCGAAGCTTGACATCTTCTGTGCGGACAACGGTATTTATCACAACTTCTTGGCACCCAGAACACCTCCACAAAATGGTGTCGTTGAAAGAAAGAATAGAACTCCGATAGATATTGCCAAAACCATGCTCATCGAATTAAATCTTCCTCAAAATTTTTGGGCTGAAGCAGTTAACATTGCATGTTACGTGACTAACAGGTGCTTGATCAGGTCTCTACTGAAAAAAATGCATTATGAGCTGCTCAACAACAATAAACCCAAGCTAAATTATTTAAGGGCTTTTGGTTGGAAATGCTTTGTGATGAAAAATGGCAAATATGATCTGGGAAATTTTGACCCCAGAAGTGATAAAGGTGTTTTTTTAGGGTACTCATCCTCAAGCAAAGCTTACAGAGTCTTCAATAAAATAACACTATGCATTGAGGAAAGTGTTCACGTGATTTTTGCTGAAGCTAGTGATTTGAACAACTTGGAGCTGAAGGATGATGATGATCTTGAGGAGCTATTTAAAATTCAAAGAGATGAAGTTAACGGCCCACAAGCTGAAGGAAGTCAAGAATCTGATGGTGCTGGCCCTAGTCCATAAGGGAAAATTAATGAAGCTGACAAGTTCATCAAGGGACCTGGCCCATTCAACAATGCAGATCAGGAGGAATCTCCTCACCCTGAGAATGATCATTCAGAAGATGAAGAAGAACAGACGGATCAACCTCAACCCCTGAGCTAAATCAGGGTGGACACATAAATGATCTCATCCCCTTGACAATCTCATTTCTCCATTGAATTCTGGAATGTAAACCAGATCCAAAGCTAGAAATCTGGTTGTATTTTTCAGCGTTCATATCAACCATTGAGCCTAAAAATATGAATGAGGCCTTGAAAGATGATGATCGGGTCAATTCAATGCAAGAGGAACTATATCAGTTTGAGCAGAGCCAAGTGTGGTACCTGGTCCCTAGACCTGCAGACAGAGCCATTATACGGACCAAGTGGGTGTTGAGAAATAAGCTTGATGAAAATGGAGCTATCAAGAGGAACAAGTCTAGACTGGTCGTTCAAGGTTATAATCAAGAGGAAGGCATCGACTAGGATGAAACTTGCGTTCCATTGCTAGAATTGAGGCTATCAGAATCCTTATAGCTTTTGCAGCCTTCATGGGATTCAAGCTCTTCCAAATAGACGTCAAAAGTGCCTTCTCAAATGGAGATCTGAAGGAAGAAGTGTATGTGAAACATCCACCTGGCTTTGAGGATCCTGACTACCCAAACCATGTGTTTAAACTCAACAAAGCCTTTTATGGTTTGAAACAAGCTCCTAGAGATTGGTATGAAAGGCTGTCAAAATTCCTCGTGAATAATGGGTTCAAAAAGGGCAAGATACACAACACCTTGTTTCTGAAGAAAAGGGAACAAGAACTGCTCATCATCTAGGTGTATGTGGATGATATCATTTTTGGAGCTACCTCCGAATATTTGTGTGAAGAATTTGCTACTCTAATGGGGAATGAATTCAAGATAAGCATGATGGGAGAGCTGAACTTTTTCTTAGGGCTGCAGATCAAGTAAACCTCAAGTGGCACCTCAATTTTCCAAGAGAAGTACAAAAATGAGCTGCTAAACAAGTTTCATATGGTTGACTCCAAGCCTATTGACACTCCCATGGGTACAAACTCAAAGATGGGAGGAGAGGAGTCTGACGCCTTGGTGAATCAAACCATGTCCAGAGGTATCATTGGCTCACTATTGTATCTAACATCAAGTACACCTGACATCGTCTTCAGTGTAGGAATGTGTGCAAGATTTCAAGCATGCCCCATGGAATCACATTTAAAAGCAACCAAGACCTTATCTGCTTCATCCAGCAGGGGACTCCTTTGATCTGGTAGGGTATGCAAATGCTGATTTTGCAGGGTATCAGGTGGACAGGAAGAGCACTTCTGGAATGGCACACTTCCTGGGGTCCTCACTCATCTCTTGGGGAACCAAGAAACAAACTTCAGTGGCTCTATCCACGGCTGAAGCTGAATATGTAGCTACTGCATCTTGTTGTGCACAACCATTATGGATCAAGCAGTAACTTGAGGATTTTGGAGTACACATCCATACCATTCCTCTCATGTGTGACAATACCAGTGCAGTCAACATCGGAAAAATTCCAGTTCAGCACAAGAGAACAAAGCACATTAATGTCAGGCATCACATCTTGAGAGAAAATGTTGAAAAATGGAACATCAGCATGTAGTACTGCAGTACTGCAGAACTGAAGATCAAATTGCAGACATTTTCACCAAGGCCCTCAGTAAGGATCAATTTGAGAGTAACTGGCTGAAGCTGGGAATGATGAACATGCACTAACCTAACCCTATACAAGAGCATTATGATCAGGAGGGCATGTATCCTCATTACTTGTAATGTTTTGTTAAGGTAAGATCAACTAGGTACCTACTGCAGGTATACACTCATGGAAAATCACGGGAGCAAAGAGTGGTCAAAACCATCCAGGAATCAAACGTCACCTGCAAAATGGGACCTGGTCCTTTCCAAAGGTTAGCATTTTCTATATTTTGTTGAAACTGTTTAATGAGAGCCGTTGAGATCTCCATGTTTCAGTCATCGGCCATTGTGACCGTTGTCCCATCGCTTTAAGTCCAAGCGACTCGTCTACTCAGAGACCTAACACAACGTTTCATTTTTTTTTATACATCTTCCCTTCTGTCCTTTTTCTTTCACATTTCAAACTCTCTCTCTCTAAGCTTTCTGCAAAAAGCCCCAAATCTTTCTATCTTCTTAAAAGGACCTCCCTCATCTCTTTCTCCAACATGTCTCAATCCCCTTCCTCTTCCAAATAAATGATGGACTCTCTGAACGAAATAGATCCAGTGGCTTTCTATACATCATCTGATGTACCCTCTCCATCGAAGATGTCGACCATCGCTCCGATCAACATTGCAGAAGCCAATCCTCTTAACCCCAATCTCCTTTTGACCTCAATAACCCAGTACCCTCACATCAACCTGGTCCCTACTAAACCATTTTATCCGACCACATGTTTGAGGGTGATCTTCCCCACAGTAAATCCTCTGAGTCCAACATTCTTGCTGCCAGTGAAAGCATTGTCATCGAAAGTCTGGCGACGATGAGAGAAGGTGTAATACATGAAGAACGAAGTAGCTTTGCAAATACAGAAGATGGTGGGTTTTTAGAGGGGCTTCTTGGAGATATAGAACCAGTGTTTGACCAAACTCCTGAGAATGGTATCCATCCATCTACTGATTCTAGTCACACTGATGAGGACAATGTCCCTGTCAAGTGGTCCATGCAAAAGAGGATGGTTCCTGTCACCACCAAGAGAAAGGAAAAGGTTACAAAAGAAACCCCAAAAAGAAGGCCCTTTACCAGAGCAATCTCTCAAAAACTTATGGGGGATGCAATTATATCAAGTGAAATAACCACAACAAAAAATAGAAGGAAAAGGAGATTTGGAGATAACCACAACAAAAAATAGAAGGAAAAGGAGATCTGGAGAAGGGGGGCTTACACTGCCGACCGATAATGTGGTGGATGTCTCCAACAAAATGTCTGAGGATGAGGTTGTCGATGCAGATATTCCCCAGGCTGTCACACAAAAGGGAAAAGAGAAAAATGGAAGAAAGGCAAGTAAGTTGAAACCCAAAACTTCCTCAGTCAAGAAGTGTGACTCTACACCTAAGCAAAGAGGGAAGGATACACAAAATAAGAGAGAACCATCAAAGAGAAAAATGGACACATTCCCTTTTCCTCTGAAACTTCTGAACAGGGACCTGGTACCAGAAAAAAAAGGATGAAAAGAAAGTCAGCAAGCAGTTGATTGTTGAAAACTTGCGCTTACAGATTGTTGTTGGAGGAAGAGTGTTTGACCCAGAAATCCTTATGAAGCCAGGAATGCACTCACTGGATGACTTGGTGGAAATTCAATCATGGACTCAACTTTCATGATCAAATCCCCTGTCCTACATGAAAAACAAGTTTGAGAATTCTACTATAATGTGGACTTTCCAGAAGATGGAGGTCTAAACACCTGGGTGGGTAACAAACATCTACATCTGCATGAGGAGCTGCTGGGACAAATATTGGAGGTACCTAGAGAGGGGATCAGGTCTGTAGTGGGAAAGTCTTGCACCAAGGAGTTTGTGAAAGAATGCTCCAAACTCCCTGACATGCACCATGCGGGGGTTCAAAAGAAGCTCATGAAAGGCGAGTACCAATTGTTGTTTGAATTTGTCAACAAGGTGCTTCTTCCTCGAATAGAAAAGCGAACAGTAGCATCTGCAACAGATTTGTTCATCATGGAATCACTCTGCAAATTTGAACCCCTAGACCTTCTAGCCCTAATGATGGAGGATATGTATAAATCAGTGATTAAACACAAGGGTAAACATGGCATGGGTTATGGCTACTTCTTAACCAAAGTGTTCCAACATCTAAACATTCCCGTGGAAAAGGTAAAGTAGGCACTGCTAAGCAGTCTTTCTCTCTGACTAGTTTGGTGGAATGTGAGTGCATTAAAGGAAAGGTAGGACCACTGAGCAAGATGTCTTAGTTGGTAATGGAACAAGATCAGTTGAAGCACGAACTCGAGGAGATGACTGTGCTTGTGAGCAACAAAGATGTGCAGATTGCCTTATTGAAGGCTCAACTACTCAAAATGCAGTCTGAGGGACCTGGTACTGCAGAAATCAACGAGGTAAGGATGAAGAATAATGTGCTTCTGGGTCAGAATGCTGCTCTACAGGAAAAATTGATCAAAGATAATGATGAACCAAATGTTAGGCTTACTCTTGTCATTAGGTCCATTTCCCACCAGCCTCCCTCCGCATAGTCACTCTCAGTCTATTCCTATGTCTTTCTCTTGTGTGGACAGCGTTTAGAGTTCTTAATTTCAGTTTAACTTTAATGTATTGCTTGCTAATATTTGTGCGATGAAGTTGATTCCTGTTTTGTTATGACTAATCCTTGTCTAATCTTGTTTTTCTCACAATGTTTGTGTTGCCCCTGGCTATGATCTTACTTGGCAAACTTACTTGTTATGCTGGTTTACTTCACATCTTTTTTATGATGCCAAAAGGGGGAATCTTTGGTTTGGGTTGCTTAAGTTTGGGAAGGTAGGTTGATAGGGGCAATGACAGGTGGTTGCTTAAGAGAGAAAGAGCCAGCAGACAAGGGGAATGAAAATGAAGGCATGCATTCATGTGAAGTTTGACATAATCAAAAAGGGGGAAAATGTTATTCGCAGTTTTGATGATTTGACAAACCACTGGACATTGTAAAGGGACCTGATCCCTGTGTCAATGTACACACAAATGCCACGCTGTAAAAAGTACAATTGGTTGGTGCACAGTCTCCAACTGTGGCAGAAACCTCGGCCAATGGCGTGGCCTTGAAGGTTGCGTCTATTCTTCATAAAAAGATTATTGTCCAATAGACACAACCTTAGTTTTTGCAACTTGAAAACTCTCAAGAACTTTTGCAAAGGCTAACACTCAAGAAGTATCATCCTCAAGAGCAACAGGGACCTGATAGAGCTGGAAGCTGTCTAGTTGTCTTAGGATCATATCTTCCGTACTTACATTTTAAATCTATTCCTAATCCATAAAGGATTCATATCTTGTGTTCGTTTGTAAAAGTCTAAATAAGTTAAGGCTAACTGATTTAGTGGGCAACACTGTTTGCTGCTTAGTCAAATTCTAAGTCATCTAGGAGTTAGTTGATTTAGTGGGCAGTGTGGTAACTGCTTAGTTGAATTCTAAGTTGTCTAGTGGTGATAGCTTATTGGGCAGTGTGGTATCTGCTTAGGCTCAGTAAGTAATAGAGTTATTACTTAGTTTTGAGATTAATAACTTCTTCTCATGTTGGCTGTAACAGTGTTTCACTTTTGCTTGAAGAGATTAGTGGAAACAGTTGAAAATCCTGTGAGACAGGTCGTGGTCTTACTCCCTTGAGTAAGGAGGTTTCCACGTAAACTGCTAGTGTTGTGTTCTCTTTATTGTTTACTCTTCATTACTGTTCTTACTGAGTCAAGGGACCTGGTCCATTGACTCATAGTGGACGCATGTATTCTATCAGATGCTTCTTTGTCAATCTTCAAAATCATTCTTGACTCAATAGAGGGATTGTTCATGGTGAATTTCTAGTTCCACAGGTTACCTTAAAAGAGATGATACATGTTAGTTTAGATTTCTAGTGAGCCAATGGAGGTTTATTTGTTCATATGATTGGCAGTAAGGAAGTATTCTAATCACACGGGTAAATGCAGATAACTATGTTACTAGTGCTTAGTATATAAATGTTGACAAGAGTTAGAGCACTGCCTGTCCCAAGTTAGTTGTGGTACTGTCTTATGGTGGATGGCACTGAACCTCTTTGGTATACTGTAGTTGATGCCTGCTACATTTAAGGACGTAATGCACCATTAAACTTTGATAAAAAAAAGAGAAGAAGATACACATTTGTGCTGCTCATTTGATCCATGGGTGCTTTGGTCATTGAGGAATAAGATAGGACTTTTTTGTTTAAGTGAACTATTGATGAGGTCACATTCAGGTAAGATGAATGGAAATCACTCTCCATTTTTCTCTAGGTTACAGTACTTGTTAGCTTGAAATCTTTTAACGAAATTCGCTTGAACAACACTTTTAATCAGGCCTTTCTACCATATCATTACCCCTTATCATATGGTATTCTATAGACTCACAGAGATGCATTTGCAGATTCTAATGTCCGAGATTCTGGATTTGAAAGAATCCAGCCTTCTGGTCAACAATTGGATGCTGAAAAATTGACTCATTTTTCTGGCAAGGAGGCTATTGATGATTTAAAGAAAACATCACCAAGGTTGGTTATTTTTAATAGTATCTAACAAGGAACCAAGTTTGATAGTATCTAGTCTTTCTAGGTTGGATGTTCTTAAGACAAGGAAAAGAAGTGTTGTTGATTCAATGGATGGATTAGCAATGAGGTGTAAAAAAATTTCCCGCGGTTGGTGCATCAAAAGGAACTCCTGTAGATTTCTTCACACAAAGCAACATGTCACTAGCCATAAGACAAGAAAAGTTCCACACGACAAAGGTAACCTTCAACTATATATTTGTTAGCGTATTGGGATGATGTGCCTTATGCCTTCCATGTTCTCTATAGGTTTGGAACAGAAGTCACTACTGGATGGTTCTTCACATTCAGGAGAAAATCTAAGATTGAGAGGCGGCGAGGATAGCCTCCATCCAAATTCCCAATTGGGATACATGTCTAAGTCTCCAACATTTCCTTCTTCCATAACCGGATATTCTTAGAATAATGATCTAACACAGGACACGCGATACTCATCTGATTACACAACTACTGATGATTGGGAGCCATCTATTCCTTTTAAACCATCATTCTTGCTTAGTCAAATGATCGGATATCCTAAAAGTATTTTGTATGATGGTATTTGTGATAGTATTGATCAAAGTAATGTAGGAGATGGATCCTTCTCTATATTAACCAAGCATATGTAGACAAATGTTGATCCAGCTTCAACAGGAACCAATAAAGTTCAAATATCTGGTCATAGTGATATATTGCCTGAGAAAGATTTGCCTAGTGATGATACAATAGTTGCTCATCAAGAAAACTTCAAAAGAAGACAAGCATTTAGAATCTGAGAGGATTTCATCTGGAAATGAAATTGATATTGACAACAAATGTGTGAACAAAGAGTCAACCGTTTTGAAGAATTTTAATGCTGCCCTTGTGGAATTTGTTAAAGATCTATTAAGGCCAACTTGGAATGAAGGTCTCATAAGTAAGGATGCTTACAAAAAGGTAGTAAACAAGACTGTCGATAAAGTTGAAAACTCTTTGCATCCAAATCAGATTCCTAATACGGCTGAATCAGCCAAAGAGTATTTTGATTTATCTCTCCCAAAACATACTAACATCATTGAGGTGAGGCATAAGAAGTCTGTTTGTCCGTGTGAATTCTATTTTTCCCTGATTTAACAAGTAATTTTTGTTTGCAGGTGTACGTGGAAAAATATGGAAATATTAAATGAGGTTTGTTCAGAATAAGGTGTATGTGGAAAATCTCGAAACTATTATATTAGCTATGGCAAGCATATTACCAACAAAGCACAATTTGGTGCTATTGCTAGGGGTTAGAATGAAGACTTGGAAACCATTTACTTTGTGTGATATCTTTATGCGTTGAAAGAACTTTTATATTGTGTTTACTGAGTTATAGCTTCAACTGAAGTCAGCTATCGTATGTAACTTCTCATTATTCTTATAGAAAAGACACTTCTTAAATATGTTTTGGCGATTCAGGTTGTTAGAATGTTGAGTGGCATGAT
>JAJOOR010044852.1:0-12170 GCA_036250505.1 Solanum acaule
TGTATTTACACTCTCATACAATCATCTTACCAAATGGGGAAGACAATTGTAAAAAAAAAAAATTGTTTTCGCTGACGACCTTTCAGAGTCGATTTTCGACTCAAATTGTGAATTTTGATATGGTTATCGATAGTACCTTATTGATGAGAAAATTATTTATTTGATAGTGCGACAACTATTCGGGTAGTACAGATTGAAAAACTTTTGGTTGATGGTTCATAGTTTCGTATCGGCTGTGAGGTAGGTTACCGTTTCCTTTCTTTAGACTTAGATTATTTAGGTAGTATACATTAATATATTTTCATGATTGGTTAGAGTTATAGACTAGGTAGGACTAGGTTTATATAAATTCTCAATAATTAGGCATTTTGGGAACCTTAAAATATTATTTCTTCTTAAGCCTTAATTTTGGTGGTTGGCTATTGTAATGTGACTAGATTAAGAATTCTTGATATAAGCTTAGTGGAGTAATTTATGGTAAAGTGAGTTGTTATTGATTATATTCATTGTTAAATATTTACTTTTCTTATTTTATTTCGTTTGAGATTGTGATTCTGAGGCATTGGATTCGGATTGGTTAGATTCCATGATAGCATGATTGTGGTGTGGTTTATAATTTATCCTATTTGGAATGTTATTATTTACATATATGTATAATTCAGTTTTTCAAGCATTCATTTACAAATGCATACACATAAATCAAATATAATTTCGAAGGAAAAATACTGATTTTCAATATCTAAAAATAAAATGCCTTATCTTTTATTGATTTGAGCTCCAAGGGGAGTGTACAACTTATACCACTAGATTTATTGTTTTTTTTTAATAAAGAAACATATCATCTTCTACATTTTTCAATTTACGAAAAGATTGATATCCTTCAAATTATCAATTTCTGATTTGAAAAGGCTGTTCCATTTTTTCATTTGATCAGAGGGGAATTTTTGGACCTCTTTTCTATTAACTTTTATGTTTATGAGTTTTATCGGAGTACTACCAAGAACCTTATAGGTGGCCCAAGGGATAATCCTAAGTTTTACTCTTCTGCATCAGTTGATGAACCTTATGTGTGATTCAATTAAAAATTCTGAGATTTACATTTATGCATCTATTGATTAGCCATATAGGTGGCCCAAGGGATAATTTCGGATCTTACTTTTCTACATATGTTGATTAGCCTTATGGGTGGATCAAGGGATATTGTGGTTTTACTTTTTTTGCATTTGCCACATACTACATTGCATCATCCCCTCCCTTCTCGACTAGACGAAGTTGATATGAATTTCATATATTCATGTATGAGTATATTCCGTTTGAGTAGTACTAATTCTATTCCTTGGTTATTATTTTTCTTTTACAATTTGACTTTTAGGTTACTTCTGATGGCTAGTTTTGTTACATGCCTTTTATATAGTATATCATCTTCTTAGCCCACTCAACATATGAAGACAAATTTTACCACGTATTTTGGTACTTATACTATACTTTTGCATCTTTTTCTAGTGCAGCACCTAGTACAAGTCACCCATTTTATTCTTACTCGCTTGTGAAATTTGGTTTATCAAATTGTGCTAATCTCTTTGCATTTGTAGGTATGGTAACCTTATTCAATTGCCGATAGTCAATGCACATTCAAAGGGAACCAACAAACAAAACTGGACCACCCCATGGTGAGATACTCAGTTTAATGAATCATTTATCCGATAGGTCTTTCAACTGATGCCTTAGTTCCTTAAGTTCTTTCGGGGTCATACGATAAGGATGAATAGAGATAGGTTACGTATCTGGGAAAAGGTCAATGTCAAAGTCTATTTCCCTTTCGGGAGGAATACCGGGAGGATCATCGGGAAACACTTTCGGAATCTTATTTACTATCGGAATTGACTCAAGAGTTGGGGCTTAGAATCGATATCCCTAATATGAATGAGATGCTAAATGAAACCCTTAGAAATCATTTTCTTAGTATTTAGGTAGGATATAAACTGACCTTTATGAATATAATCTCCTCCTTCCCATGACATGATAGGTGTGTTTGGAACCTTGAATGTGACCAATCGGGTCCTACAGTCTATGGAAGCATAACATGCATGAAGTCAATACATCCCAAGAATAACATCAAAATCTAACATATTAAGCCCTACAAGATCAACATGAGTGACTCTATGAGAAAGACAATTTCTATAAACCCTTTTTACAATAATAAATCGTCAATGAGAATAGAGACACAAAAGGGATTAGAAAGGATTTCGGGACCAACATCCAATCTCATAGCCATGATAAGTCCATAAATTGGACTCATTTAGGGCTATATTTTAATAGAAATTGTGTCCTCAAATGCTTATTTTATCTCAATATCTGATGAAAACCTTTAAGTTTCAGGTATTTGAAGTTTGAAGGAAAGCATGGACACTACTTCACAAAAAGGAAGGAAAAGGCTGAAAAGAATAAGAAAATGAAGGCATGAGGATCGCTGAGTTCACTTGGTGAATCGCAGAAGGGTCTCACTTTGCCTTTTCTTCTAGTGTGCTGAGTCCTGAAGGAAAGGATCAAGTTGGTGGAAAAAGAGAGCAGTCGGTGCATCGCAGAGAAGTTTCATGAAGCAGTACTATGTCGCCCAATGACCCAGAGCACGACGATGCCTAAGGATGGTGCAAGACGGTGATGAACTACACCAAAGGGCGAATCGCCGAGTTGATCAGTGATTCCGACTGATGTCGCTGAGTGATCCGCCGCAACACAAATTTTTGAAAACTATAAATACTCGTTGAGAGTTATAGCTTAGTATCAGATTTTAGAATGAGATTTTAAGTATCATATTCTCATTATAGAACAATATAATTTTAGTACTTTTTATTTTACTCTCAAGTTTGTAAGGGTTTGAAGACTTGAAGAAGAAGAAGAGGGTTTCATCTCTTCCAATTTGGAAGTGGGTCTCTTGGATTCTTCTTTCTTTGCTTAAATCAAGACTTATTTCTCTATACCCATTTGATTTCAACATCATTGAAGGTATAAATTTCTATCTTGTGATGTGTGGTCCCTCATTCTTGAGGTGTGACTTAGAAAATATGTGTTGATATTATTGTTGCGTTTTGCTTGCTGATAGATTAGATGTATTTTAATGGTGATTTCACCTAGTGGTTGTGGTTTAATTTAATGGGTTTGTAGTTGCAATTACAAAGCCACCCATGTGTTTTCGGCTTGCCCGAGAGGGAAGTCGCGAAACTAAGACCACTAGACTGATGGCCTAAGGAGTGGGTCGACATGAGGTTCTGCCCGAGAGGGTGAGCCCTAGTCCCATATCCTAACACTCAGCTCGAGAGAGTGAGTGGGGTAAGACGTAGGCTGGTCTTCATGCGGCAAATGTGTGTCCCAGAGGAACGCATTTGAAATGGGGTAAATTGCCCGAGAGGGAGCTTATTTCCATCTAAAGCTTAGCCTAGTCACTATTATCTTGCAAATTTCCTATCGAAAACATGTACCCAACTATTTATCTCAACTTGTATTGCGGTCACACCCCAAGAACTCTTCCCCATACTTGATTTTCTTGTTATTTTTGTCTTTTTAGCTATACTTGTGACAAAATCCCCCATTGATATTTGACACTTTTGTGTCCCCCTCTTTAATTTACAATGTTTTTAATTGTTAATGTCTTTAGCTACGACGAGTTAGAACTATATTTTATTTTTCTATTAATTCTCAAAACCGCTCCATTGGGACACGACCCCAACCCTTGATTGGGTTACTATACTATTGCACGATTCGTAGACACTCGTATTGGAAGTTGTGTCGTTGATTACGCAATTGAAACATCAAAATGGCGCCGCTGCTGGGGAGTGGTGTTCCTTGAGAATTCCTAGTTAAGTAAAGTTGTTGTTCTTCTTAGTTGTAATTTACTAACCTTATTTTTAGTTTCGTTTTTTGTAAGTTTGTGGGTGTAGGTAGGTTCCCTGAGCATGGCTGAGGGAACTAGTGGCAAGTCAGCTGGGACAAACCAAGAAGTCGAGGGTGACTTCAAGTTAGCTGCACTGACTACTCAGTTGAACGACTTAGCCACCGAGATCTCAAAGGTGAAAAAACAGTGCATGAGCCAAAAGGGGCACATACCTCTTTATGAGCAAGAAAGGTCTAGGAGCAATGAAAATAAACGTATCAAAAATACGCTATTAATCATTCTCCAAAAACTTCATGAACAAGATAGAATGATAGAGGTAATGAAGGAAAGTGTGGAGGTACTGAATCAGATGAGTGGCTCCCACTCAAGGTCAATCAAATTGATTGAAAACCTCTTGGACCGCGCATTACCTCATCTCTACCCAGGCAGTAAAGGCGGGTTACCTAGTGACACTAGGTCTAACCCTAGAGACGAAGTTTGACTGGCAGCTCACGTCAAGCCACGACGTTAAATAAGGCGTTTCTTGGGAGGCAACCTAAGGTTTTAAATGCTTAAATTTGATTTTACAAATAATGGTGTGTTATTGGTGCAGGTTTGAATGAGGAAAGTGGTGAAAAATACAGATTGGCTAGAAAAAGGTCAGTTGGCAGACTGCTAAACATGTCGGCGCATCGCCGACCAGGTCGGCGCATCGCCGACCAGGTCGGCGATTTCAACTTAGACCGCCATCTTGATCCCAAGAAATTGACAAGTCTGTAACAATCGGCGGGACAAGGTAACATTTGGAGATACACCGAGTGGATCGGCGATTGCAACTAATGTTGCCAAACTAGAGCGAACTGGACGGTTTATAATGGCCAAAATTCCTAAAATTTGAAATCCTTTTTTTTCCCTCGTTTTAAATCTTCACAAATTCACACCAAGGTAGTATTTTCAATATTCTTATATCATACTAGTATTTTGGTTGAGTAATCTATGCTCTGAATTGGATTTCTTTGTTGCCTAGCTTTTCAATCATATTTTAATCGACACAAAAGGTTAGTTAGCCAAACCCCGATTTTACTTTCGAATAATTTGAACTCTTGTGCAATGATTATATCTTATTGATCTGTGTTGGGCCTCTCTTCTAGGATTAGAATGTCTATTTCAATTTGAAAAGTATGCTCGTAGTGTTTTTCTTGTCGGATGCCCGTATCTGTTGTGATGGTAATTGAGATGAAGTCTCGTTGGGTTGTGCTTGCATGTTGTTTTGATTGTCTGGGTGAAATCTGAGTAGCCCATATTTGTGCTAAATGTCAAAAATTTGCTCAATGATAGAGGGGGTGACACCACTCTTAAGAGTACATATCGTCAAATGGCCAAATGCGGCAAGTCCAGGAGAAATCTGAGTATTTCGAGGTGATGGGTAGTATGGGTCTTGTTTGAATTTCGTTAGTGCATGCTTTAATTTTTCTTTCGGGGTTTACGGGATTGAATTCTAGAAGATGGATTAAAAATAGGCATGTGGACCATTCGGCGAGCTGGGTCGAACTCGCCGAATCGTTCGGTGTTTCGCCCAATGTCTCCATCTCGCCCTTAGTATCAGGTCAAAGTGGATAAAACTGTGACTTTCAGCGAGAAGCCATAGGTCACCGAGTGCACTTGGCGACTCGCCGAAAGTACTCTTAACCACCTTCTGTATGCTACCCCTGAGACCCTTATGCACTGTAACTTTCAGCGGACAAACCCTTGCTTGCCGAAAGAGGTTCGATGACTCACCGATTCACATGGCGAACCTTTCTGTAATAGATTGCCTGTGATTTTATCTTTCTTCCTTAACTCCTCCCAAATCTTTTGCAGGTATGGCTAAACCCAATAAGCAACACATAACCCCGATGCAAAAGAAAAAGGGATCACAATCAATAAGGGTGCAACTGCATCCACGCACAAGGCCACCAAAATTTCCACAATTGGTGGGAAAGGCAAAGGCAAGGACAAAATTATTGAGCTATTAGATGCAAGTTCCGACAGTACTGGTTTTTACACCAATGACCCAACAACATGTGATAGTGAGAGCATGGGTTCTGATGAAAATGAACTGATGGAGGCACAAAGGAATGAGTTACGATCTAAAAAAATGAGCGACCCATCTCGGATCAGAAATCCTCAATCCACTACTCAGACTCTTCTAGTTTCAAAGCAGGCAATAGTACTGGCACTTCCAGTATAAGGCCCCCCACCAAAATCAACGAACAGATTAAAGTCTAAGGGGCTGAGAACGATCATTGAGGAAAAATAGCTCTCTATAGATGGGGTGATCGATAAGTATCCCGAGATAATAGAATGCCTGAAATATCACAAATTTCAAATATTCACCAAAACCCCATGGCTCCTACATACCAAGTTGGGTTAGAAAGTTCTACAATGCATACAGTACATTGGTACCTCAACGAAAGAGGTTGGTGTCGTCCTTCAAAGCAGTTAACTACGTCCTTCAAAGCAGTTAACTACGTGGTCGTCAGAGGAAAGAAGGTAGTTTGTGACAATGAAGCTATCAACATAGCTTTAGGTATGTCCGATAAGATTAATGATCACTGCCAGCACTTATTCAGAACAAAGAAACTAGACGAGATGAAAAGGTAGTTAGCCACGTTGATCTCAGATGAGGAGGCTTCAAAATGGCTAGCAGAAGGAGTTTCAATTGAAAAGAAAGATCTGAACATAGCCGCAAGATATTGGTTCGAGTTCATCAGCAGCATAATCATGCCATCTCAGAATGAGTCGATTCTTCGCCTTGCCAAGGCAGCTTGCCTGGGTTGCATCATAGAGGAAACGCGGATAAACCTAGGAGAAATCATCGCTTCAAAGATCCATGTGCGTATAAAACAGAGCCATACATCTCTTCATTTCCCAATATTGATCACGAAATTGTGTAAAAGAGCTCAAGTGCCTAGAGATGCAAAGAAGGATGTAGAATTGGCTGCCACTGCCTATACTAATATACAAAAGATGGAAGCCGAATATCTTAAGGACCAAGCGGGAAAGAAACAGAAGGATGTTGCGGCAACTGGATCCACACCTGCAGAGGAGTCTTCGCCCACTCCGGCCCCTAGGTCTTCAAGTATACCCACTTCTTCTTCTCATTCACAGACTCCAGATCCCTCTGCTTCTGTGATATCACACAGACCCACTACTGCGGTTGCATCCTGCGAACCGATCACTCAGGCATCCTTGATCCGGATGGGATATCTTACTCAGTCTGCTGATTTTCGGGCTGCCAACATAGAAAACTCCATTCCAGGAATGATTCAGGCTGCCCTCAATGATGTTGTGATACCACTAAGCACTACTATTGATGCTCTGGCGGCCAGGATAACCATGTGTGAGCGTGACCAAGGAGCCACAAAAGAAGGTGACAGGTTTAAAGGCCGTTATTGCAGAGCTGATGAGAGAGGTGGACTACCTTAAATCCACGGATATGTCCATGATCTTTGGAACAGTGGAGATTTTGGACGCGCCTGAGATGCCTCAGACCACCACTGGACATGGAGACGAAGCAAAACAAATAGCCGAGCCTGACTCAGAGGAAGAGACTGACGAAGAGATGTTTGAGGGAGCTGCAGCAGACAACATAGCCGAGACCGAAGAAATCATGATAGACGTTGTTGTGCAAGGTTCCTTGGCAAAGGCTCATGCTGCTGGACCCAGTGCAACTGGTCCTTCTGGAAGTCACTCCAGGTACTGATTCCCAGACAAATGGAGCGACTACTTAGAAAGGATCCCCTCTTTACCTCTAATAACTAGAAAAAAATAAGAAGGAGATGAAATAGGGAAATAGAATGAGGCTCATAGCATACATATGTAAATACAATATAAAATATACAAAAACATGCCCAAAAGTGACTGAGAAAGACAAAACTATAGAAAGAAACGCATCACAAGAATTGGTGTCACCAGTGCAAGACAGTCTAAGTACATAAAGGATATATACAACAAGTTGTCTAAATGTAAATACAAAAAGTTAAGACAGATGCAGAATTAGGAAAGCAACATTCTCCGAACGCTAAGAGCTCACCACAATCCAAGTCTTCGATGGCCACGAGATATCCAAAACACAGTGAGGGTGGCTCGTGCTGGGAGCTGCATTAGAAAAAAATGCAAAAATGTAGCATGAGTACCAAAACATGAAGCACTCAGTAGGTATCATAGGGTGACAAAGCTCAGAAAGATCATATATATAATATGAAGAAAGATAGTACTACTAATAAGGTTTGATAGGTAACTAGAAGTATTAATCACAATTGATGGTGCAAATGGCAAAACCAATGAATCCATACTATACAAGTTAATCAATCATAGACAAAAAACATAACAAGGTTATGCGATGCACATGTGTCCAATGCATGAATAAAGTAAAAAGTTTTGGAACCGTCTTATCAGACATCTAGTGGACTCATTGGGACAACTACCGAACCTACCTCAACTCAACCAATACAGATGCAATAATTATAAAAACCTAGAATTTTGTCTACAAACCAATGGAGCTTATCATTATATATGGTATGCATGAAGTGCAACCCAGAAATATACCACGGGTTCACAATATCAAGTAAAATAATACCTCTTTCTATAAACAGCAGAGGAGTCTGCATATTTTAAGAAACATCTCTCTTTTACCCAATTTCTTGTAAAAATGATACTTCGCCTCAAAATAGACAAGCTTGGACAGTAAAATCGACAGGTTAAAAAAGTGATAGCACACAAAACCTCAAAAGTGGTGCATTTTCTTTCAAAAATTCATATTTACGTCAATAGAATAGTAACCCACACCTTAAAGTCGAAAACACATGGAAAACCATTTTGAAAACAATTGCAGGTCTCAAATTAATCTTTCCTTGTTTCAAGATACAAACATGCTAAATGTAGATGTCATGCGCAGGGTATCATACAAAAACACAGTTCAGTCATTATTAGATCAATCAGAACACTTAAATAACCAGGGCAACACTCGTCAAAGTAAAATCGTACTAAACTGGAACTCTGATTAGTCCAAGTCTAAGGCCTCAAGCTCGCAAATATAGTAATAAGATGATAAAGCTCAAAAAAAAAAAATATAAAGGCACACCTCAACCAATCAAATTGAACATGCATAAGTCGAAGTTCCACGCAGCCTAGAAGCATTTTAAGGATTCTACTACGACAACCAAGACTAAGGGGTCGTTTGGTACAGAAATAAATAACGCAGAGATTAGTAATGCAGGTATTAGTAATGCAGGAATTAGTAGTGCAGGGATTTGTAATGCAAAGAATATTTTTATCATGCGTTTGGTTTATTGTTTCCCACCTCATCTTGTGTTTGGATTAAAACTCTTTAAAAATCTTCTTTCCAACTATACCCTTGAATTATTATGTAATTGTCACACCCCGAGCCTACACCCTGGGCAGAACTGGCACTCAAGAACCATTGTTGGCCCCAAGCGAACCCTTGGCCTGGCTTACTTACTCAGCGGAAGTCTTAAACACAAGAAATAGTCTCAAAGGATAACTCATGCAAATGTCTTTAAGAAATATTAAACTTAGCCAAACTGGCAACTCAAGTCTCAATGATTAAAACAGGAAATAGAAAACTCAAAAACTAACATCTGACTGTCTATGAAGCCTCTAAACAACTAAGATGGATGTCGGGACAAGACCCACGACATCCTAATGAAACTAAAACTACTAAAAGCAATAAAAGGGATCCTCCGAAAGCAAGGAGGCTCACCAAAAAGTATGAAGCTCAACTAGAATCAATGATGCACTGGATGTTGATCCTGGTTACCTGTGTCTGCATCATTAAAATATGTAGGCCAAATGGCATCAGTACATTGAATATACGAGTATGCGAGGGGAATTCTAAAACACGGCATAAGTTTGAAAGGAACTGAAGAACTTACCTGGCTCAACTCAACTCAAACTTAACTGAACTCATTTCAATATAAAGCAGTATAAAACAAGTGCAATATAAAGAAAAGCTTTCAAAACATGGATATCAACTCTGTGTATTTGGAAATACAATAGTAACTCTGATGTGTTTGCAAAGATACAATAAAACTCTGAGATGTATATAAAAATACAAAATATTACTGATGTGGGAGTTTCTCTAACCGACAACCATCACTTAAGAGTTATTGTGATGATATAACATTTTTCCTCACGCTGCCAGGGCCGTTCGATACCTTGTCGAGGGTATAGAACCTGAACTACTAAGTGGATCCACTAGTCTATGGTAAAAAAAAGCACTAAAGGAATCATCTAAAAAGTATGACCCTTTTCTACCATGGTGGCTACATGGTTTATGGGGGCTATGAGTTGTCTGAACTCTCCCCCATATCGGTGCTCAATACTACTCCCAAAATATGATACTAGCTCTAATGTTTAAAAACATACTTCTTTCTATGATTTGAGATAATTGCTCAAAAACTTAGCTCAAAGGCTACCTTGGAAATCAAAGTTTCCCCTCTTGCTTAATTGTGAAAGCGTTTACTCTTTATTGAAAACTAGCTCAAAGGCTCTTTGGAAATCAAGGTTTCCTTTCTTGTTTAAATGTGAAAACATTTTAAAATCTCTGGGAATGCATAGTCCCCATATACTTCTTTAAAGAAATGAACTTCAATCTTTACTCTTTACTCTTTACTCAACTTGAAATTTAAGTCTTACAACAAAGTTAAAACATTTGGAAAAGACTTTTGGAAAACTCTAAGAACTTCTCTTGACTTGACGCTTACTTTTCTTGACTTTGATCTTAACTTTCCTTGAATTGGATTATGGATTCAAGGTTCATGACCTCATATTTATGGATGGTTTCATGATGTTTAGACGTACCTTAGAGTGTTGGAATCAACTAGAAAAAATAGGTACGTTGCTAAGGAACTTGTACGGAAAGATGGGGAAGAAATGGGAAGAACTGGCGTCCCTGGCGCTCTGAGAGGCGCGGGGCACCAGCCCTTGAAATTCAGAGAGTGACTTGGGGTGCTCTGGCTGGCGCTCCCCCAGAGGTCAAAATTCATAAGCCCCTTCTTGTGGCTCTAAGAGGGGTGACGCCCCAGGACCCTACCCAGGTGCTCCCCGACTTTTCTTCTTCGTTTTTATCTCTAAACCCTCTAATTTCGATTGGTTCTTTCCCCAAATACTTAGAATCGATTATATGTTCATAGTATGAAGTATTCAACTCAAAATCACACCCAAAAACATGAATCGAACTCAAGAAACTTCAACAACACAAACCCACAAGAATTCAAACGAATTTCATCAAGAACTCATAGGATTTACTTTCAAATCAAATAAACTTCGCTGAATTGAATCATGATTGGCGCGTGGGTGAACTAACCCAACGCTATGTGATCTCACATACCTCGTAGGGATCACCCCTTGACGAAATCCACAAGCGATTCTCCAAGAAACTGACGAATCTTGAACTTTCTTCTCCTTCCTCCTCTTTTCTCTTTTCTCCAAGCCCTAGCGTGAATTTCCAATAGACTAAACTGATCTAATTCTGATTAGACCCCAAATAAAATCCTAAAATCGAATTAAGATAATTGGGAAAGGAAAAGACTAAAATACCCTTCCAAAATCCGGTTTAGACTTTCCTTAATGGAACAACCTAACTTCAAATGGGCATATCTCACTCATACAAACTTGGAATCACGCAAAATCGGCGGCATTGGAAAGATTATTCCAAGATATTTCCTACGATATCTGGAAACACACCTAACTCATCCTAAGCTAGGATGTATGGTCGTTTGAAGTTGACCAAAAACTCAACTTAACATACTTAACATATTTTCCAGATTTTTATATTCTTTCCAAAAATGACTATTTCCAATTCTTAACTTCTTCCTAGTTATTTCAATTTGCGAGATGTTACAGTAATTGGGTCAAGGTAGATAATTGTTGGACAATTTTTTTTTTATGGCCTTCTAACTAGCTGAGAGAAGAACAAGTTTGTTGTCATGTTTGCTATTTTTTCACTTGAATTATTTGAGGATAAATAATTGTCATCTTAATAAATTGATCACACACAAAATGTTAATTTTCAATTTAAAAATGATAAATCATCTACTTTTAAAATCGAAAAGATGGTCAACAATGGTAAAATTGAATAAACCATCTACATTTACACATAAAAAGAATTGCAAGTTATAGTTTTAATATGTATGCAATTTTTTAAATTGCTCAAAATACAAATAATTAGAAAACCATACAAATATATATATATATATATATATATATATATATATATATATATATACACACACAC
>JAJOOR010044853.1:0-12978 GCA_036250505.1 Solanum acaule
ATGGGTATTCCCCATCTTTTCAGATTTAATTATGAATTAGCTTCCGCATCAGTTTATTTTCTTTAGTATGCTCATGATCATGCCAACAGGGTTAGCTTGGGATCACTTGTGGTCCTAGGTCCCGTGTCCGCGTCTCGGGGGTAGCTCGGGGCGTGACAGATTGGCTGCACTATTATTATGTCTCTATTGATTGTAGAATTTTTGTGGTCATGTTTCAATTCCCATGAGCCTATCACAGAGTGGAAGGGGGAAGTTCTAGTCTAGAGGTTGGTTGTTCTTTAGATGAAGGTTAGAAGGGTGATGGCTAAGGGTTGCTTTTACCAGCTAGTTAGGGTGAGGGAAGTAAATTATGTATAGCCAACTTCAAAAGGGTTAGTTATTTCTCTAAGATTGATCTTAGGTCGTGTTATCACCAATTAAGTGAGAGGTGAAAATATCCCAAAGACGGCCTTTAGAACCCGGTATGGTCATTAAGATCTTTCGATAATGTCGTTTTGATTGACTAATGCTCCGGCGGTGTTTATGGACTTCATGAATATGGTGTTTAGACAATACCTTGATATGGTTGTGATTGTGTTCATTGGCGACATTTTGATCTATTCAAGGAGTGAGAATGAGCATGTTGACCATTTGAGAATTGTATTGCAAGTTCTTAAGGACAATCAACTCTTTGCAAAGTTTAGCAAGTGTGAATTTTGATTAAGGTCCGTGGCTTTCCATGGTCATATTGTGTCAAGTAGGGTTATTGAGGTGGATCTTAAGAAGACGGATGCAGTCAAGAGTTGGCCAAGACCTCTAACTCCATTGGACATAAGAATCTTTTTGGGTTTGGCTAGTTATTATAGAATGTTTGTTGAGGGAATTTCTTCTATTGCCTCTTGGATGACGATTTTGACTCAAAAGAAGGCTAAGTTCATTTGGTCAGAAACTTGTGAGAAAAGTTTCCAAGAATTGAAAGATAGACTTACTTTCCCTCGAGTGTTGACTTTACCGAAATGTACGGATGGCTTTGTGGTGTAGTGAGATTCCTCTAGAGTTGGGTTGGGATGTCTGATTATGCAAAATGGTAAGGTGATTGCCTATGCTACAAGGAAACTTAAAATCCATTAGAAGAATTATCCTACCCATGACCTTGAGTTAGCGGCGGTTCTCTTTGCCTTAAAGATTTGGAGGCATTATTTCTATGGGATTCATGTTGATGTGCTTACAGTTCATAAGAGTTTATATACGTGTTTAGTCAAAAGGATTTAAATATTCCCCAAAAAGGTGCCTACAGTTATTGAGAGATCTAGACATAAGTGTTCTTTCTAACTCCGGTGGAGGTAATAGGGTAGTGGATGCTCTTAATAGGTTATTTATGGGTAGTGTTACTCATATAGATGATAAGAAAGAGTTGGTTAAGAGGTGTTCATAGGTTGGCCCGACTAGGTCTTCAATTAGTAGGCCCCACCATGAGTGGTGTTATGGTTTACAGTGGTTCCGAATCATCTTTTGGTGGCGAAGGTGAAACTTAAGCAAGGGGCTTGATCCAATTTTGGTCGACTTGAAAGAAGCGATGTTTAAGAAATACATAGAGGCTCTCTCCCAAGGGGGAGATGGTATGCTTATATAGCAAGGTTGTTGAGTGTCCCAAATGTTCATGATTTTTATTTTTCTTGGGAATTCCACCCATGAATGGTGTGATGAGATTTTGCAAGAAGAGGAAACTTAGTCCCCGGTATGTAGGCTCATACGTAATTTTGAGGCGTAATGATAAAGTTTCCTATGAGTTGGATTTGCCAAGTGAGTTGGCTTCGATGTATCTGGTGCTTCATGTGTCTATGCTAAAGTAGTGTATTGGAGATTCGGCATCCATTATTCCCTTAGAAGGGTTAAGGGTTGATGATAGTCTTACATATGAGGAAGTTCCGATCAAGATTCTAGACCGGCAAGTTAAGAGGTTGAGAAATAAGGAAATAGCTTCCGTGAAGGTTTTGTGGAGGAATCAACTTGTTGAGTGTGCTACTTGGGAGGCTGAGGCCGATATGATGTCCCGTTATCCTCATCTTTTTCCTTCTACTCAAATTCTAGCATGAGATGATGAGTTCCTCTTGAGTTTTGCTCGTTTGGGAGTCATGTGTGTTATTTGAGTTTTTTTTTCCATGATTTCCCTATGTTATGCATGTTCATGAGAAATTTATGTTTAGTAAGAAAATGATTTTATATGATTAATTTTCCTCATGTTGTTTTGCATTGAGTAAGAGTTGCCTAAATGCTTCGTGAGATGAATCGTTGAACATGCATTAGTTATGCTTTTTGAGAGTAAATTGCATAAAGGCTCCATGAGATTTTGTTGAGCAAGCTTTGGAGAAGCTTATTTCTCTTGTGAATATGAGAAATGTTGAGCTTTTATTCATACTGGGTTGTTAGATGTTGTTCCTACCTCCTTGTGATGCATTGAGTATGTTTGAGTTTGAGTTGATGTTTCGTCCTTCAAATTGTGCATTGTTTTGATGTTTCATGCATGATGGGCTTCAAGTTTTGAGGACGAATGTTCCCAGGGGGGAGATATTGTAACACCGCGGAAATTGGTAGGCTAAACTAGAGCTAAACATGAGGGTTAGCGTCAAGGAAGGAAGCCAAGGGCCAAGGGAGTGGGCTAGGGCAGGCTACCATGGTTTACCACAGCCCCACCTACCACGCCCACCACCACAGCTCGTGGTCAAGACCACGGCCCTTGGTAGGGCTAGGCAGTAGGATCCTCAAAACATCCCAAAGTAGGCTCCTCTTCACGAGCCACTTCACGGCTTGTGGGAAGTCTCGTGGATGGGAGTTGGGTGTGTGAGAGTGGAGAGGAGGTGGCAAGACACTGCCTCGAGGCCATGAGAGGGACCATGGCTCGTGGAGCCCTCTGTGAAGGTGTCTTAGGCTTGTGGGCTAAAGGCACTTGTTGCCAAGCCACTACCTCAAGTCCACGAAGAGGACCAAGGCTCATGGTCATGACCACGGCTTGTGGGACCCCACGTGAGGCATGGGCAGCCCACTTAAATGAAGGGTGTTTTAGATCTTTTTTGGTTTTGGTCCAACTTAAGTGAGGTCACTTTGCCTAACTGTACGGTCACTATATAAGTCATTTTAACTCAAAAACCAACCCATTCAACTCATTATTTCCAAAACCCAAATCAATTCCCAAAGTTCATCCTACCCAAAATAATCTCTCTCTAGAACTTGAAGAAGGAGGAGATTCAAGGTAGGGTTCAAGAAGCAACTTCTTCACATCAAAGTCATTGTTCTTTGTTGTTAAGGTATGGCAGTCTTCATCCTTGGATAACTTTCATCCATGGAGCCCTCTCAAAAATTCAATTTCAAAGATAGAAATCCCCAAATGTTAGGGTTTGATTCAAAAGTCAAGGGTTCCTTTAAAAATTGATTCTAATGGCTGAATTATGTTATATTAAGCATGAATTGTTTATTTCCTATGGTTTTTATAATGAATTAGCAAGAACCCAAGAAATTCCCATATTTCTCAATTGTAATCTTATGAGTGGGTCTTTGTTAATGAAAGAGGAATGTTATGAGACTATGCATGTAGTTATTGAATCAGTTGAATTATAATGATATCCATGTCAAATGTTTGAATTCTAGATGTGTTGATTTAGTGTGAGCTTTGAACCTTGGAAAGGCACAGTATGAGATTTATGCATGTTTTATGAAATCTATGTAAATGCTTTTAGAACACTTTGAGAGTGAATTGTTAATGATTATGATCTTGTTGTTGTGTTTATTGAAAGGACATTGTCATATATACACCTATGTATAAATATGATGTGAAAGGTTTTCTCACGTAATGTAGATTCTAAAGTTGAAAGGTTTTCTCACATAATTGAATCTAAGATTTATATCTAGACATGGACAGTGAAAGGTTATTCTCATGCATGATTTAAGAGCTATCCTATGAACTAAGCATGGATTGATTGTCAGGACATTCTTCCATGAACATGAGTTAAGTCAAGACTTAATAAGTACTCTGTGGTAATTAATGCTTAGGACCATATGGATATTGATATAAGATGGAAGCCCTCACGTCAGTTTCGGCCGGGTTTCTAGAAGCAATCCCTTGAGATGGAAGCCCTCAAGACATTTGAGGCCAGGTTTCTAGTAGCAATCTCTTTATTCAATAAACTATGTCCCCCCTAGGATATTTAACTAGTGGATCCACCTAATCTAACAAACCATTGTTCTATCTTAGGCAAGTAGGAAAACCCTTTTTGATGTGGGTAACACCGGGTGATCATGTTATAGTTAACATGGTCTCATGTCGGTTAAGGCTTATTCCCACAACAAGAACAAGAACTAGAACATGAATAATGAACTATGGTTACTCAACAAGCTTTGTTTATGAGTTTCAAAGGTTTTAAAGATGATTATGATTATGTTTGCTATGTTTTATGAATTATGATTTCTAAACCCTTATGTCATGTTTAAGTTGGTAAATTGCATGCTTTCCAATGAAATGTCCCTTTTAGCATGTTTTCAATGTTGTATGCATGGATAGCATACTTAGTGCATTTTTGAACTAACGCCTAGTTATCCTATATTATTCCCAAGTGTAGGGTCCGATTCTCGAGTCGATCATTTTTTTGGCTAGAGCTTTGACTTGAGAATCTTCCGAGCTTGGTGAGTCCTCATGGTTCGAGGACAACTTTTTCTTAAGTTGTAGTATCTAAGTCTATTTCCCTTTTCGGACATGTTGTATGGGATAGGCCCTATTTCATTCAAGATTGTAATAGATGGCTATGTAGAGACTAAGTGTCTATACATCCGCCTAGTTACTCTTATTGTTCCATTGCTTATGTTATGAAGACTAAGTGGCTTGTATGGAGTCCTTCGGGGTTTCATACGCCATGTTACGTCTAGGGGGTACCCCTAGGTCTTGACATCTACATTTCTTGATAGGTTCTTTCCCCTTGATATGAGGGAAGCAAAGGTGCAAGAGTTCATTAACATTCATCAAGGAAGTATGAGTGTGAGGGAGTATGCTCTAAAGATCACCTACTTTCCAAGTACGCTCCAACTATGGTGGCGGATTATTGGGCTAAGATGAGTAAGTTTGTGATGCACATCTCCAACATAGTAGAAAAATAATGTCGAACATAAATGCTCATCCATGATATGGATATCTCACATCTTATGGTACATGCCCAGAGAATTGAGGATCATAATTCAAGGAAAATAATAAGGAGGTAAAGAGGGCTAGGACCCGTGATGGTAACTTCTCCAATACGAGGTCCGAGGGAAAAGGTTGACCAAGGTTTAGACAAAGGCTTCCCAACCAAGGGTCCTTTAATGCTCCTTCCAAGTTCACTAGAGATAGGGTGACTAACCCCCAAACCTCAAGGAGGTAATGGTAGTGGATCTTCATTTTCTAGGCCTAATGGTACCAAGTGCGGAAGGAGGCGTGATGGAAAGTGTCTAGCCGACATGGATGGTTGCTATTTTTGTTGTAAGAGTGGTCACCAAATGAGAGATGACCAATTCTTACGGCTATGGGAAGAGAGGGCAAGCAAGATCATTCTAGTAGTTCAAATTCCAATGCTCCAAAGCAAAACCGTTTCTATGCTCTTCAAAACCGATGTGAATAATAATAGAATTCTCCAAACGCGGTCACAGTATGTTCAAAGTTTTCCATATATATTTGTATGCTTTGTTAGACCCTAGTGCTTCCTATTCTTTTGTGACACCATATGTGGCAATGAGATTTGATGTGCTCCCTGGTGTGCTGTTCGAACCTTTTTCTGTCTCTACCCCTGTTGGTGATTCTATGGTGGCTAAGAGAGTTTATAAAAAATGCCCCGCTTTCCTATCCCATAGAGTTGCTCTTGTTGATTTGGTAGAGCTTGACATGTTAGATTTTGATGTTATACTTGGTATGGATTGGCTGCATTCTTGTTATGCGTCGATATATTGTAGAACCTAAATCAGCATGTCCTTGAGTTAAAGAGGGGAAATTCTATGCCTAAGGTTCAGTTCGTCTCATGTCTTCAAGCTAGAAAGTTTATCTCTAAGGGTTTCATTTACCATATTGTTAGGCTGAGGGATGTAGATTCTGAAATCCCAACTCTTCAGTCAGTCCTTGTTGTAAATGAGTTTTCGTAAGTGTTCCCACATTATCTACCTGGTTTTCCTCCCGAGAGGGAAATAGACATCGGTATTGACCTTCTCCTAGATACACAACCTATCTCAATTCCTTCGTATAGAATTGCCCCAGCTGAGTTAAAGGAGTTGAAAGAACAATTGAACGACTTATTGGATAAGGGCTTCATCTAGCCATGGGGTGTTCCCTTGTTGTTATTGGAAAGAAAGATGGGTATCTTCTTATGTGCATCGATCATCGTCAATTGAACAAAGCGACCATTAAGAACAAGTATCTTCTTCCAAGGATAGATGATTTGTTTGACCAACTTCATAGGGCAAGTTATTTCTTGAAAATTGACCTTAGGTCATGTTATCACCGTTTAAGGGTGAGAGGTGAAGATATTCGAAAGACGGATTTAAGAACCCGATATGGTCATTATGATTTTTTGGTAATGTCGTTTGGATTGAATAATGCTCTGGTGGCATTTATGGACTTAATAAATAGGGTGTTTAGACAATACCTTGACATGTTTGTAATTGTGTTCATTGACGGCATTTTTATCTATTCAAGGAGTTAGGATTAGCATGTTGACCAGTTGAGAATTGTTCTACAAGTTCTTAAGGACCATCAACTTTCAACAAAGTTTAGCAAGTGTGTGTTTTTTGAAGGTCTGTGGCATTCCTTGGGCATATTGTGTCAAGTAAGGGTATTGAGATGGATCCTAAGAAGACGGATGCGGTCAAGAGTTGGCCAATACCTTTACATTAGAATCTTTTTGGGTTTGTCCTGTTATTATAGAAGGTTTGTTGAGGTATTTTCTTCCATTGATGAAGGCTTTGACTCAAAAGAAGGCTAAGTTCATTTGGTCGGAAGCTTGTTAGAAAAGTTTCCAAGAGTTGAAGGATAGACTTACTTCCGCTTCGGTGTTTACTTTACCGGAAGGTACGGATGGCATTATTGTATATTGTGATGCCTCTAGAGTTGGGTTGGGATGTGTGCTTATGTAAAATGGTAAAGTGATTGCCTATGCTTTAAGGCAACTTAAATTCCATGAGAAGAATTATCCTACCCATGACCTTGAATTAGCGGCGGTTGTTTTTGCCTTAAAGATTTAGAGGCATTATTTATATGGGGTTCATGTTGATGTGTTTACCGATCACAAGAGTTTACAATACGTGTTTAGTCGAAAGGATTTGAATCTTCGCCAAAGAAGGTAGCTTGAATTTTTGAAAGATTATGACATGAGTGCTCTTTATCACCCCGGCAAGGAAAATGTGGTAGCAGATGCCCTTAGTAGGTTTTTTATGGGTTGTGTGGCCCATATCGAAGATGATAAGAAAGAGTTGGTTCGAGATGTTCATAGGTTGGCCCGGTTAGGTGTTCAATTAGTGGATTCCACCAAGGGTGGTTTCATAGCTCACAATGGGTCTGAATCATCTTTTGTGGTGGAGGTGAAATCTAAGCAAGGCCTTGATCATATCTTTGTTGAATTGAAAGAGGTGGTACTTAAGAAATCCGTTGAGGCTTTCTCCCAAGGGGTAGATGGAGTACTTAGATACCAAGGCCGTTTGCGTGTTTTCCTAAAGTTGATGACTTGCGAGAGCAAATCTTATTGGAGGCCCATATTTCTTGGTATTCTATTAACTCAGGAGCAACCAAGATGTACCGTGACTTGCGGGAGGTCTATTGGTGGAATTGGATGAAGAAAGATATCACAGAGATTGTGCCTATGTGTCCGAATTGTCAACAATTTCAGTTTGAGCATCAAAGACCGGGAGGTTTATCCCAAGATATAGGTATTCCTACTTGGAAGTGGGAAGAGGTGAATATGGACTTTATTGTTGGTTTGCCTTGCACCCAGAGACAACATGACTCTACTTGGGTTATTGTTGATCGGATGACAAAATTTTCTCACTTTATTCCCGTCAAGGTTTCCTTTTCGGTGGAGGACTATGCCAAGTTGTACAAAAGAGAGATAGTGAAGTTGCATGGAATGCTTTTATCCATTATTTCCTATCGTGGCCCTCAATTCACTTCTCACTTTTGGAGGTCTTTTCAAATGGGTCTTGGCACCAAGTTTAAGCTTATCACGACTTTTTATCCCCAAGCCAATGGGAAAGCGGAGCGTACCAGTTGGAATATATGTTAAGGGCTTGTGTAATTGAATTTAACGGTAATTGGGATGACCATTTTCCATTGGTAGAGTTTGCCTACAATATTAGCTATCACACAAGTATTGGTATGGCTCTATTTGAGGCCTTGTATGGTAGGAGGTGTAGATCTCCTATAGGTTGGTTCAAGGCGGGGGAAATTGTTTTGATAGGTCCCGAATTGGATCTAGAGCCATTGAGAAAGTCCGACTCATTAGAGAGAGGTTGAGAATGGCTCTAAGTCGGCAAAAGTCTTATGCCGATGTAAGGAGAAGGGATCTAGAATTTGAGGTTAACGATTGGGCCTATTTGAAATTTTCACCACTGAAGGGTGTGATGAGATTTGGAATGAAGGGGAAACTTAGTCCCCGGTATGTAGGCCCATACCTAATTTTGAGGCGTATTGATAAAGTTTCCTATGAGTTAGATTTGCCAAGTGAGTTGGCTTCGGTGCATCCAGTATTTCATGTCTCTATGCTTAAGAAGTGTACTGGAGATTCGTCATCCATAATCCCCTTAGAAGGGTTGGGGGTTGATGAAAGTCTTTCATATGAGGACACTCCGTTAGAGATTCTAAACCAGCAATCAAGAAATTATGAAACAAAGAAATAGCCTTTGTGAAATTTTTATGGAGGAATCAACTAGTTGAGGGTGCTACTTGGGAGGCCGAGGCCGATATGAAGTCCCGTTATCCTCATCTTTTTCCTACTACTCCTATTCAAGCTTGAGGTAAGTAGGTCCTCTTGAGTTTTCCTTGTTTTGGGAGTCATGTGTGTTATATGAGTTTTCCATGATTTCCCTATGTTATGCATGCTCATGAGAAATTTATGCTTAGAAAAAAAATGACTTTACGTGATTGATTTTCCTCATGTTGTTGTGCATTGAGTAAGAGTTGCATATATGCTTCATGAATGAATTGTTGAACATGCTTTAATTATGCTTTTTCAGAGTAAATTGCATAAAGGCTCCATGAGATTGTGTTGAGGTATGCTTTTATCTTGGAGAAGGTAATTCCTCCTAAGAACATGAGAAATGTTGAGATTTCATGCATAATGGGTTGTTAGATGTAGTTCCTACTTCCTTGTGAAGCATTGAATATGTTTGAGTTGGAGTTGATGTTTCCTCCTTGGAATTGTGCACTGTTTGTATGTTGCATGCATTATGGGCTGCTAGTCTTGCGTCTTTACTTCCATAAGGTGTCTAAATCATCATTCGAGGACAAATGTTCCTAAGGGGGAGATATTGTAATACCCCGTAGCTTAGTAGGTTAGCCAGGGCTCAGTGAGAAGGCAATATGTAAAGGGCCAGGGGCAGAAGTCAAGGGAAAGGGGCCAAGGCTGCCCTATCTTCCCAAGGCACTACCCATGACAATGTGACCCTTCACGGATCGTGGTGGTGAGGCAGTAAGCCCCCAAGGCTGCCCAAAGTTGGCCTCCTCCACACAAGCCACTTCACGGCTGGTGAAGGCTTAGACGATTCGTAGGAGTGGCCGTGGTCTTGCCTTGGATTTTTGGGGTTTAGGGTGGAGTGTCTTAGCCACTAGTCAAGGGAACACGGGAACCATAAAGGGTCGTGTGACCCTTGACGGGCCATGGTGCCACCCGTGAAGGGTGAGGCAGACCACTAAACCTAAGGGTTAAATAGTCTTTTTCGGTTTTAATGAGGTCGTTTTGCCTAAACCTAAGGTCACTATATAAGTAATTTTACCTCTAAAACTCACCCAATTAAGTCATTTTTCCAAAACCTAATTAAATCCCAAAGTTCATCCTCTACAAAAAAATATTTCTCTCTCTAGAAATTTGAGGAAGAAGAAGAAGAAGGAGATTCAAGCTAGGGTTTTAAGAGCAAGCTTTTGTATATAAATTTCATTGGGCTTTGTTGTTAAGATATGGTATTGGTCATCCATGGATAGCTTTCATCAATGGAGTCCTCTCAAAATCTCAATTTCAAAAATATAGAGATCCCCAATTGTTAGGGTTTGATTCAAAAGTCATGGGTTCCTTTCAAACTTGATTCTAATGATTGAATTAAGTTATATTAAGCATAAATTGATGAGTTCCTATTCTTTTTATCATGTATCCCCAAGAACCCATGAAATTTCCATATTTTTCAAAGTTGATGATATGATGTGGGTCTTTGTTGATGAACTAGGAGTTTTATAATTAATGCATGAGGTGATAGAATCTCTTGAATTATAATAATATCCATATGTAATGCTTGAACTCTAAATGTGATGATTGAAAGAAAGTTTTGAACCTCGAGGAGGTAAAGTATGAGATTATGCATTTCCTATGAAATTTATGCAATTGTATTGATGATGCTTTATGAGTAAAGTATCCATGTTGTTTTTGTTGTTGTGTTGTTGAAAGGACATTCTCATATACACACCTATGAATGAGTAATAAAGGTTCTAAGGTTGAAAGGTCTTCTCACCTAATATAATCTAAAAACAAGTAATCATGGATGGTGAAAGGTTTTCTCACGCATGATCTAAAGAGTTATTCTAGTAATGTACCTTGAATTGGTAGGACAATGGAACCCTTTAATGAGTAACTAATGAGATATTCTAATGATGTAACTTGAATCGGTAGGCCAAGGGCACCCTTTCATGAGTAATGGAGTTAAGCCAATACTTAATAACTACTCCGTGGGAATGTAATGCTTAGCACCGAGTGGATATTGTATGAGATGGAAGCTCTCCCGTAGTAAGGCCGGGTTTCTAGAAGCAAACTCTTGAGATGTAAGCTCTCACATAGTAAGACTGGGTTTCTAGCAACAATCTCCTTATCCCATAAACTACGTGCCCTCATAGGTTATTAGCTAGTGGATCCACCTAGCTAAGATTTGTCGGTTCTACCTAAGGAAAGTAGACAAACCCTTTTCGATGAGGGAGTCACCGGATTCCATGTTAATGGTTAAGGCTTATTTCCCACAATAACAAGAAGTTTAATATTGAACTAAGGCTTGCTTAGAAAGGCATCCCGTAGTGTTCAAAGTAATCATGAACGAAGGCATGCTTAAAGAAGTATCCTATAAGTGTTCTAAGTTTGAAAAGATAATGCTAGCGTGCATTCAAGATGATGTTTTGAGTTATGTTTTCCAACTATCTCCATGATGATGTTTAAACTTCATAAAGTGCATGCTTTCAAATGACTTGTCCCTTTTAGCATATTTTAAGTGTTTTTATGCATGGCTATCATACGTAGTGCTTTTTTGTACTAACGCCTACTTTTGCCTACATTTTGTACTAACGACATAGACCATGTGAGCTTAACATGGAATTCGGTGTCATGCCCCACACCAAAAAGACTTGGTTTACTTGCCTAAGGTAGAACCGATAACATTTTATCTTAGGTGGATTCACTAGCTAATAACCTATGTGGGCACATAGTTATGGGATAAGAAAGGTGTTCATAGAAACCTGACCTAACGTGGGGAGATCTTCAACCTACAATATCCACTCGATGCTAAGCTTTAAATTGCCATAGAGTAGTTCATTCTCATTAACATTATTATACTTGAGAGGGCTACCACCATTAAGTCTACCAACCCAAAGTACATTATTACACACATGAAAGGGCCACCACCATTAGGTCTACCGATTCAAGGTACATTATTAGGATAGCTCATTGAATCATCAAGAAAAGGCAACTACCATTAGGTCTACTGAGTCAAGGTTCATCATTACATTAGTTCCTAGACTCATCATGAAAGGCTACCACCATTAGGTCTGTTGGTTCAAGACAAAGCATTAGAATAATACATTAATCATTTATGAAAGGGCAACCACCATTAGGTCTACCCATTCAAGGTACATTATTAAACACATGAAAGGGATACCACCATTAGGTCTACCCATTCAATGTTCATTAAGTCAAGATACTTTAGTTACACAAGAAATTGATGCCCTAGCAATTAAATGTACATCAATCAAGATCACTTTCAATTACACAAGAAGAGGATGCCCTAAGCCTACCAATTCAAGATGTATCATTACATTTAGGAAACCTTTCACAATATATCATCATCATTCACAAGTGTATAATTGAGAATAACCTTTCAATAATAATACAATTGCATTGTAGTCATGATCACATCACTTTCATTGAAATCACAAAGCATATACATAAGCATCATGATTATACATCAATCTTCATAACTTGCCCTTCAAGTCCATGAATTACAATTCACCAACACACCTAGAATACTACAATTTAGGCATGAATAATGACATAATTCAAGTAACTAAAGCATTACAAGCACAATTGAATAACATTCATCTTACTACAATTCACCCACATCAAAGTCATAAATTAGGGTTATAGGCAAATCATGGATTCATGGGGGATTTTATCTTAAAACCACCATAAAACAGCAATCCAATCTTAATATATGATAATTAAATCATTGAAAATGTTTTTGCGAAAGAATCCATGACCTAGAATGAAAACCCTTAGTTTTGGAGAATTTCCAACTTTGAAATTGAAGGTTTGGGGACTTCTTGGATGAAAAGTTAACCATGAATCAAAACTACCATACCTTAATTGAAGATTCCTCACGAAATTGAGTGGAAAAGTTGAGTCCTTGATCCCTAGACCTTGACCTCTTCTTCTTCTTCAATGGAGGTTTTAGAGAGAGAATTATTTGGAGAGGAATTGGTTATTATTTTGGGTTTGGGAATTATGAATTGTAAAGGGGGGGGGGGGGGGGGGG
>JAJOOR010044854.1:0-16022 GCA_036250505.1 Solanum acaule
GGCGCCGATGGAACTAAATTACTGACTGTAGTGGTTTAAAGTTTAGAAAAATTTCATATTTCTGTCTGAGGATTTAACCTTATAGCTACTGTTCATGTGCTACTTTCAACAATTTGAATTTAACAATTGCTTTACCAATTGTGTCTTTTAGCTTTTGCTTGGCTTGTCTTTGTTACCTGTGCTGTCATCATGTTGTGAACTGATTATATACGCGACTAAAATACTATCTTAATACATCACAAGTTATATAAGTAATTTAGGTTTGCTAATGTTTTCACTTTTCTCCAACGAGATTATGCTTAACCTTTTTAAGATATCAACTATTGTTAAGAATTGAATTTATTCACCAATTTGAAATTTCTAAAAGGCATAAATTACACTAGAATCAAGCGATCAAGCATAAATCTCAATACATGAGATCACATTGCTACTAGAGTGAAATCAGAGCAACTCATTTTATGAAAAAACTTTCATGAATTGTAAACATTAGCATGAAAAATCTGGCTCCACAAATTCACTAGAATGACGATGACTAATTCCAAAATTTTGGACTAACCAATCAGTTAATCTCGAACAAGATATGACTAAATTACTTCATGTTTCTCCCTTTTTACTTCATTATTTGAAAACGGAAAGAATAAACAAAAAATATTTTGTTAATATCAGTAGAGAAGGGCTAGGGCGAAGAATCAGTTAAGGAAAAAGAGATAAGTAGAGAAAATAAGTATAAAATCCACATGCAAGATAAAACAAAAATAAAATTACAATTTGAAAGTAGAATTAAAAAATGAGGAAGAAAAAACCCTTTGATCCAGCGATTTCTAGCACTATTGAAAATCGAAATGAGCAATTTCTTCTTAGAACCAAACCTGAAAAAATCCAGCTTCTATAACCATCAATTATTCTTATCTACCAAAACGAACTTGAAAAACTCAGCAATCAACCAACAATCTACTTAGAATGTGTTGAAGTTAGGCTTTAGGCTCCGTAGATCTCGACAATCAAACAAATACGTGTTGAAGAAATCTGAATTTGGGAGAAATTTGAGAGTGAAAGAGGAGTGAACGAGATGGGTGAAAATGAGAATTGAGAAGAGACTGAGAAGCTTCTACGATTTTTTTTGGGGCGGGGGTGTGGGGGGGGGGGGGGGAAAGAAATTAAAGTTGAAAGATATTTATGTCTAAACACACAAAAGAAATTAAAGTAGGCTAATACTTTTTAAGGAATATTGGGTTATGACCGTCACAATCTAGTGAAAAATTAGAGGGGTTAGGATGAAAATTAATATACTTTTGCGAAGGTTACTGCAACCTCGTTAATTAAACCTCCACAAAATTAGCTTTTTATGTAGTGAAAAATACCCAAATAAGAGTCAGGGTTGAATCCCACTACAAGAAAAGGAATTCTATCAAGAAATTTGGAATGTAAATTCATTCATTTGCAACAATAAAACAAGTGGTGGATGATTCCACCAAATTTAATAAAAGGATTTGATTATCAAAAGCAAAAATTAATCTAAGATTTCAGAAATTTAAATAAGTAACAAGTAATCTAGTGGTGAGGGGATTGAACGATGTCACATAGGGGTAATTGTGTTGCTCTATAGGGATGAACATTCATGGATAGGATGAGTCATCTTTAATGATATTAATCTTCTTTGGATCTCACAACATCAGTTCATATAATTTGCTTTTGGTCTCATCTATGTGCTATACTAAACAATCAAATACATTACACTATTCTCTCTTTTGATACAACAACAGGGAAAATAGATTCGACCCATAACTTCTATTTTCAAGAAATTTACAGACATCAAACCTAAATTATAAGTATCAAACTAATTACCTCCTCAAATCAATCTCTTTAAAGCATCAATCAATCTCTTTCAAACATCAATCAGAGTTCAGAAGTAGGAATTAAGTTTGCAACCTTAATCCATAAATTAATTCAATGCAAATTAGCCCAAATCCATGCATGAACAACAACAAAACAAAGCATAACACAATACCCCGTACATCAAATCAACACCCAACCCTATTATTGCACCCGAGATTTGGGGTTTTAGCCACCCATCATAGAGAGCAAAGAAATTATACCTTCCATGAAAGCAGTCATAGGTAACATATTAGCAATTACAAGTAATACCCACTTTGAATTTCTACTTCAAATTGTCAATTTCAGGAGCAAAAGTTGAAAACCCCCCGAAACTAAAAGTGTTATTCACAAAGTAAAATATTTCTCTCTCTAAGAAAAGATTCAGAATTCTCTAACTATTTTTTCAAGACTCACAACTTTCGAACGCTCTACTTTCTCTCTCCGTTGGGCTATTTATAATTCCTCCAAAATTTAGCCCAAAACTCAATGCGTGACCCATTGGGCGACGATAGTCGGGCTCGCCGATCATATTATGTGAATCATTAACTGCTCTCCAGCTCACCTTTCTCTTGTGCTAGACTTCAGGTATTTGAACCTTAGTGGACAAGCTCGTTCGAGTTTGCCTTTGAAATTTGGCGTATCAATGAGTACCACCTTGTTTGCCTTTCAACCCTTCAATTTTTCTTCATGTACTGTTCCCTTCTGCCATAGTCAGCATGTTCGCCTTTCTCATTCGACGAGTTGCTGTTTCCCTTTTTGTTTGCCGACCTGCCTCAATGAATTCAAGTATTGTGGTGAAGTCATACCCATTGGGCGATCCACCCTTCTTTCTAGGCGATCAACAATGTGGGATCTGCATTTTAAAAATATTTTTGGTCATTCTTTCAAATATTTATCCTTGTCTGTCCTTTAGCCTTCATAGCTGCAAAAAATTTAATATAATTAAAATAGGACATAATTAGGCATTGAGGACTAATTGTGGAGCTAAATAGGTTTCTAATAAGTGTAAATCTACCACTTATCAATACCCCATCTTAAACTTTTTCTTATCCTCAAGTAAATCAAGAAAACAATCAACTCAACAAGGGTGTCTATAACGGTACTCAATGAGAGATAAACATGCAAGTGTCAGTACAAGACTACTCTAAACAACATGCTACACTCAATCATGATCGAGAAACTTCAAATGATGACTAGCCGGTCTCAACATAAGCACAAGATCACTATAGCTTCTTTTCTAATTGCAAGATCATGTTTTAACAAATGCATTCAAGTAACCTCACATCAAGAACGATTCCTTGCTCTCACAAATAAAATGAATAAATGAGAAAGGAATCAATGCAACTCTCACTCTCTCAAAAGAGAAATACATGCAAGCTTTATTCCAGAGGTTTGCCCATATTTTTCAATCATCACATAACCTAATTCATGCAAGATCTCAAGGTTCTTTTAAGCTTGTAATGAGATTGAGGGTTAAGGTATGGTCAATTTGGTTTAGTGACTTCACCTTTCCAAAGCATTGTTGCAATCATCTTCACCTCTTCTCAAGTTCTTTTCATTCTTTTTCATTTGAGAACTCAAACTTTGACTTGTCAATCATTTTATTGGTTACCCTCTTATTCCATCAACTATCATTTTTATTTCAGTTTTTTTACATTGTTGATCACAATATTTCTCTTCATTTTTTTATAAGGAGGGTTCCTTCTTTCTATACAAACTTCACAGTTGAGTCTCATTTCATCTTTCTTTGCCTTTCACTTGGCTTTTCTTCCTCCTTCCTTTCCACACCCCAACTTAGGCTTTTAGCCTAAGTTGACTATTCAAACAAACCAATGCTTCAAAAAGGATTTTGGGTGAGAAGGTAAGGACAGTTTGGCTCAAGGGGTTTCAATATGGTTTTCAAAAAATGGTTTAGGCTCAAATGGTGCAAAAATGGATCCACACCCTTACTAGGTTGTCACAAAGGATATGGAAGTTTGTGTTCCCTCTTAGATTTTTTTCTCAAGATCATGACTTACACTTACCAAGGCTTAGACAATTAGACTAACAAAATAAATTCTAGAATTTCACACACGTGCTTTCAAGTAAAACATCACCATACATGACACTTCAAATACACTCATTTAACATAGTTTGAAAAGACCAAAAGCTTGCATATGATATTCATTGCAAGGCTCACATCAAAACAAATCTAATCAATTAAAGATTCAAAAAGTTCACTCAAAAGTGCAACCACATTGATTTCATTCTTGCAACACAAACCCTTTATATCGTGCTCATCATGAGTACTATTCAAGACATTGATATTGAACACAATCGATCCTTAAATTATTATCAATAAAAACACAAGCATTTCATGATTTCCAAAATTCATGGGGTAAGAGAAAATTTTGAGAGAAAGAGGCAAAGAGAGATAAAACCAAAATGAAGCACTATAATAAAAACAAAAACAAAATACTACAATCATCCAAAATCTGAAAGTAACAAAATGCTTAAATACAATTAAAAGGAGAATATTGGCACGAGTGCCCTCTGATGTTTGCGTAATCAAGACAAAACTTCCAATGTAAGTGTCTACGATCGTACCAAGGGTTGGGATCGTTCCCAAGAGAGTGGTTTTGATAATTAACAGAAAAATAAAACTTAGTTCTAACTAGTCGTAGCTAAAGACATTAACGAGTAAAAACATTATAAATTAAAGGGGGACACAAGAGTGTCAATTAACAATGGGGGGTTTTGTCTCAAGTAAGGTAAAAACAACAAAATAAACAAGGGTTTCTAAGTAATGAGAAGGTATCCTTGGGATGTTATGAGAATACGGGTTAAGCTAGATTATTGGGTACATGCTTTCGATAGAAGATTCATAGAGTAATTGTGACTAGGCTAGACTTTAAGGGGGATAAGCTCTCTCTCGAGCAACTTACCCCGTTTCAAATGCGTTCCTCTCGAACACCCACTTGCCGTGTGAAGACCAGCCTACGCCTTAACCCAGTCACTCTCTCGAGCTGAGTGTGTGGACATGGACTAGGGTTCACTCTCTCGAGCTGAACCTCATGTCGACCCACTCACACTGTCCATCAATTTAGTGGTCTTAGTTTTACGACCTCTTTCTCGAGCAAGCCGAAAACACATAAAGAAACTTGTATTTACAACTACAAATTCATTAAATTCATCCACAACTACTAAACAAAATCACAATTAAACAACGATTAAACTATCAGCAAGCAAGACCCAACAATTATCTTAACCCATATTCGCTAAATCACACCCCAAGAATTGGGGCTTTTAGCCACACATCAAGAGATTAAAAAATATACCTAAATGAGCTTGCATTCAAATGGGTATGAAGATTTAAGTCTTGTTACAGGCCAATAATCAAGAATCCAAAAGACCCAAGTCCAAATCCTTGGGGATGAAACCCTCTTCTTCTTCAAGTCTTCAAAACCCTCTCTCAGAGAAAAAAATACCAAAAAGTACTATTCTATATGAGAATTATAATACTTGTTCGACCCTTAAAACTACAACTCTAACTAGTATTTATAGTTTTCACAGAATTGTGCTGCAGTGGATCATTTGGCGTTGTTAGTCGGAATCGCCGATCAATTTGGCGATTCACCCTTTGGTGTAGTTCATCACCGTCTTGCACCAGCCTTCAGCATCATCGTGCTCTGGGTCATTGGGCGACATGGTATTGCTTCATGAAACTTCTCGGTGATGTGCCACCTGCTCCCTTTTTCCGTCGACTTTATCCTTTCCTTTAGGTCTCAACACACTAGAGCAAAAGGCGAAGGAAGAGCCTTCGGTGACTCACCGGGTGGACTCGGCGATCCTCAGGCCTTCATTTCTTCGTTCTTTTCAGTCCTTTTTGCGACGTAGTGTCCATGCTTTCCTTCTAACTTCAAATACCTTTTACTTAAGGGTTTTCATCAGATATTGAGATGAAATAAGCATTTGAGGACACACTTTCTATTAAAATATAGCCCTAAATGAGTCCAATTTGTGGACTCATCAACACCCCCAACTTAAACTTTTGCTTGTCGTCAAGCAAACTCAAGTTCAGCCGTTTAAAAAGGGCGTCTCGAACAGTGCTACAGAAGACTCAATGATGAATGCACACAACAAGACTCAATTTACTTATGCAAAGATCAAATATGCACTCAAAGATTCAAGTTGTCTCACCAATATCAAAGAATCTCATGCTCACAATACTTGCCTCAAATGCAAGTTTGGGCTCAACTAGAGTGTTCGAATGCCCTCACAGAAAGAATGATTCCATATTCGCACATAATGATTTAATCATTTAAAGTTCAAGAATCATATGCAACGCTTACACTCACAAAGATGAAAATAATGCATGCTTTCACCCATAGGTTTGCCCGTATTTTCCAATCAACATTTGTTTTAGCTTTCTCAAGATTAAAAAGGTCTTTTCAAGGGTTGTAATGGGGCTGAGTGCAAAAGTATGGTCATTTAGGCTTGGTGGCATTCATCCTCATGAATTGTGGTGCTCACAACACTTCCTTCCCTTTTCCTTCATCATTTTCTTTAGTGCTCATAAGTCATCCTATTATTCACTTTCCCATAGTGTGTTGGAAACCCCTTTCTTTTGCACTTTATTTTGCAAATTTCTTTTCTTTTCTTTTTTCTCATTCACTTTTTTTTATATAGAGGGGTTCCGTTTTTCTCAACACCATGGGTTAACAGAGACTTCCCTTGCACTTCTTGATTTTCCCTTTTCTTCTCACCATACCCCCAACTTAGGATTTTGGCCTAAGTTGGCTATTTATTAAACTACAAATTAAGAGGATTAACGGTAATGGATTAAGAAAGGTCTAATTTTCATCAAGTTTCTTCCAAAGAAGGTTAAGGTTCAAGGGGTGTTCAAAAGAGATTCACACACTTTAGGCCACAAAACTAGTATATGTCAAATTGGCTCACACTTTCCAAAGTTTCCTAAGATCATGTCAAGAGAAAGCTTTACTTAGTCGATCGGACCAATGGGGAAAATTCTAGGATCTATCATACATGTTTCAAAGTAAGCTCATCACACTAGGCATGGACACTATAGTCAAACAAGACTCTATACTTTCGCTAGTGTGAAACGGTCATTACAAGAGACTCGTTTCGATACTAGGCTAGTCAAAATGAGATGCAAAGAGTTCACATATTGTCTTTGCAACTTCATTTGACCTCATCGTAGCCGCGCATTCATGTTCGTTCGATTTAGAGCACTATTCAAGTCATCAATATTGATCGGGACCGAGACTTAAATTTTTGCAAAAGAACAGCCACATTCATCACACAAGAGGTGGAAAAAATTTTCGGACGGGTTAAAATCATTTTGCAATATAAAATAAAAGGATTCATAAGCTCAATCATCCACAGAAACCGATAAAACACAATTTTAAAGCAGAACAACCCAAATATATACACAAAACACAACTATCAACACAAAAGGTGTGGGCCTCACCCCACCACAATTAAAAAGTATTTTTCCTTAAATGTAACTAAAAGTATCCAAAAGTAAAAACATAATAAGACATAAAGGGAGGTAAAGAAAGGCCCTGTCTATGTAGTCTCTCTCTTTGTCATGGTTTCGGTGGCTGGTGTAGCAGTATGTATATGGGCATCAGTGCCCGAAGTAGCCTCCGACAGAATATCACTGCCAGATCCACTAGGAGCTGTTGTGGACGTCTCAGTCGGCAATGTTTGGATCACCGGCTGCACAACCGTCTCTATAAGATCTGGAAAGTGTCTGAATATGCTCTCATCTCTGCTCCCTTGCGTCTCCTCAGCATGTACCGATATTAAATCCTCGTCGGTCTCTGCATCCAACTCTGCATGCGCTTTGCCATCCCCATGTACATCTCTGGAGGTAGCTGGAGTAATCCTCGAGGTCTCAGAAGCATCCCTGTCCTCAGCTTGAGAGAGTGAATCCTAAACCCAATCCCATACATTTAGCTCAAGAGAATGAATGGATTAGGGTGTGGGATGTTCTTTATTGCCATGCTTGTTGATGTTTGAGAGAAATTACCTGATTCGGGGTAGTTGTTTGAGAGAAAGCTATCTCCTTTATAGTATAGCCTAATCACTGATATTTAGCTATTTACTAGTAGTTGCAATTACCCATATGTCTATATTTGCGTATAATCGATCACATCCCAAGAATATTTCTCCTTAGTGCTATTTCATAGTTTTTGTTACTGTTTGTAGTTGATAATTGCAACAAAAACCCCCCATTCGGCATTCGTGTCACCCCTTTAAATTTGATATGCCTTTTTCCGATAATGTTTATTCCTATGGCTTATTAGACCGCATTCATACTTCTTAATAGAATTCAAAACTTGTACCGATCCCTGTGGGATTTGACCCCAACTCATTTAGTTGGGTTTTATACTGATTTACATTTGTTGACACTTAGAATTGGATGAAATGTCTTTGAAAAGTTATTAATCAGGTATATATTTTTTACTAATGCATACTCTTACCTACATTTCCCCAAATTTAGGGTCTGACAGTCAGGGTTCCCGGTTTGGTGGCTAGAGTTCGTTGAGGAGATTTCGAGCCTTGGTGAGTCCTCATGCTTTGAGGATCAGACATTCATTGTTTTGACTCTTTCCTTACTTTATATTTTGGAACATGATGTACGGGCTTCACCCAGATTCATTTTTATGTACTAGATGACTTTGAGACGATGTTTAGATTTTTCTGCTTTGTTTTATGAAACTTTGATGTATTGAAACTGTCTTTTAAATCTCTTTATTCTAATTATTGTATGATGAAAGTTAGGTGTCTTGTATTGGGCCTCTTGGGGTCTTATACGCCATGTTACGCCTAGAGGCTACCTTGGGTCGTGACAATAAATTGGCCCGATTGGGTGTTTGGTTGGTTGACTCTACCAAGGGTGGTGTTATGGTTCAAAATCGTGTTTTGTGGCTGATGGGAAAGCCAAGCAAGGTCTTGCTCCAACTTTGGTTTAATTGAAGGAAGTGGTGTTTAAAAGGTCCGTAGAGGCTTTCTCCAAAGGGGGAGATGGTGTGCTTCGATACCAAGGTCATTTGTGTGTTCCTAATATAGACTACTTGAGGGCGCAAGTCCTGTCAGAAGCTCACATTTCTCAATAATCCATTCACCTATGAGCCACAAAGATGTATCACGACTTAAGGGAGGTCTATTGGTGGAATGAGACTAAGAAGGATATTGCAGAATTTGTGGCTAAGTGTCCTAATTGTATATAAGTGAATGTTGAGCATCAAAAGCTTGGAGGTTTATCTCAGGATATTAACATTAGTACTTGGTAGTGGGATGATTTGAACATGCACTTCATTGTTGTTTGTCCTCGCTCCCTACGGTGATATGATTCGATTTTGGTTATTGTAGATATGATGAGGAAATCGACTCATTTCATTCCCATCAAGGGTTCTTATTCGGCAGAGGACTATGCCAAGTTGTATTTGAAGGAAATGGTAAGGTTGGATGGAGTACCCTTATCCATTATCTCCGATCATGGTATCCAATTCACTTCTCAGTTTTGGAAATCCTTCCAAAAGGGTCTTGGTACTAGTGTTAAGCTTAGAATGACCTTTCATCAACAAAAAGATGGTCAAGTGGAGCATAATATCCAAGCTTTGGAAGATACGTTGAGAGCATGTGTAATTGACTTCAAGGGTAGTTAGGATGATCACTTGCCTTTGATTGAGTTTCTGTACAACAATAGCTATCAATCAAGTATTGATATGACTCAATTTGAGGATCTATATGGAAGGAGGTGTAGATCTCCTATAGGCTAGTTTGAAGTTGGTGAACTTTCCCTAATAGGTCCCGAATTGGTGCATGAAGCTGTGCCAATGATTAGAAGAAGAGATCTTGAGTTTTATGCTCATGATTGGGTCTACTTGAAAATTTCGCCCATGAAGGGTGTAATGAGATTTGGGAAGAAAAGGAATCTTAGTCCCTGTTATGTGGGCCCATATCAGATTTTGAGGCGAATTGGCAAAGTTGCTTATGAACTTGAATCGCCTAATGAGTTGGCATTGGTACATCCAGTTTTCTATGTCTCCTTGTTGAAGAAATGTGTAGGAGATCCGACATCTATAGTCTCCTAAGAAGGTTTGGGAGTTAAGGGCAATATTTCTTATGAGGAAGTTTCGGTTGAGATTTTAGACCAGCAAGTTAAGATATTGAGAATTAAAGAAGTTGCATCCTTGAAAGCTCTTTGGAGGAATCAGTTAGTTGAGGGTGCTACTTAGGATGCCGAGGCCGATATGATGTCCCGCTATCCTCATCTCTTTTCCTCCATCCATACTCAAGCTTGAGGTAATTAACTCCTCATGGTTTACTCATTGGGTGTCATGTGTCATAAGTATTCCCATGATTTTTTCATTGTGCATGATTCATGAAAAGCTTAAATTTTGAGAAAATGAGTTTAGTTGATTGATTTCTACTTGTTTATGTGCATTTATGCGATTGCATGCATGATGGGATGTCAAATTAAGTTTATACCTTCCTTATGATGTCTTCAATCTCATTCGAGGACGAATGTCCACAAGGGGAGATATTGTAACATCTCGAATTTGAAAGTGTAGAAATTCAGCTTTTGTAGGATCTAGTGCCAGTACTGTTGGAGCAACCCAAGTCCCGTGGATTGACTCATGGTTCATAGGTCAACTCCGTGGTTGGCTCGCCTAGGTTTGAAAATATGATAGCTTTCAGTACTTTTTTTTAATGGTTCACTAGGATGGTCTATCATTCTATGTATGAGCCGTAAATAAGTTTCATAGGTGAGTCCAAGACTTAGAGAAAATCTAGCGTCAAAAGTCAAAACCTATAGTCGGGACCCATGGCCCATCGTTGGAACCACGGTCCGTGGGTGGGTCCCATCGTTCAAGGTCCAAATTCCAACCTTTGATCCCAAACAACGCCAGACCAGAACGGTTTGTGGTCTGACTTACGAACCGTCTGTCTGGCCATCGATGGGTGCCGACATTTAATTTCTTAAGATCTTTTGGGAGTTTCCTAATTATTCTACCTTAATACTGTGCCGTTTTACCCTTCACTTGAACCCCTATATAAGTACTTTTACCCCCCCAATTTCCCTAGTAGAAATCATTCTCTAAAATTCCTAAAAGAAGAACAAGTCTTTCTCTTAAATATTTCTCTCTCTAGAAGTTGAAGAAGAAAGCTAGGATTTGCAAGTCAAGCCTCCAATTCCACAATTGAAGTCAATTTTCTAGCATTGAGATTTGATAGATTTCATTTATGGAGCCCTTTCCATTATGGAGTTCCTAAATTCTCCTATTTACAAAGCTAGAAATCCCCAATTGAGTTAGGGTTTTCTTCCATGTCATGAGTTCCTTTAAATGTTGATTTACTTAATTGATTTAGGAGCTTTTATGCATAAATTGATATAATCTAATGGTTTTTTTGATGAATCCACATGAACCCATGCCTAACCCATGTTTTCTAGATATTGATGATTGAAAGTGTGTTTAGAACTATGAAAGATGAATTATGGAATTATGCATGTTCTTATATTATTGATGAAATATGATGTAGACTGCTTTCAAAGTAAAATCATATATTTTGTTGATGTAGTTAATTTTTGTGAAAGGGTTGCTCACATAACTACTTAATGCATGAATGTGAAAGATTTTCTCACATAAAGGATTCGAAGGATGAAAGGTCTTCTCACCTAAAATTAATCAAAGTTAAGGATCTTTTCTAATGAAACCTAGCTTGCATTGGTTTCTTAATTATGCCTTTCCATGTATTACATATGACTTAGCTTGGATTGGCGATATGACGTGCCCTTCCATGGATAATAAGAACAAGTGAAGAAAACGACTAGTTCGTGGGATTTACGCATAGCACCGAGAGGATATTGAGATGAGATCTCTCCCTTTAGTAGAGGTCGAGTTTCTAGTAGCAATATCTTTATCCTATACCCATGTGCCCCCATAGAATGATTGTCTTAGATAAACAATAGCTGGTGGATCCACCTAAGCTAGAAGTTCATGGTCTCACCTCGGCAAGTAGGAAATCCCTTTTCGGTGTGGGGTAGATACCGAATTCTGTATTAATAGCTCACATGGTCTTATATGTCTGTTAATGGTAAATCTCCCACAATAATGAACTATGGTTACTTCAAGAAGTATTTCACAAGTGATTCAAGATGATGTGTATTTGCATTAACCATGTTTTATGACTTATTTCTTCTAGCATTTATATATCATGTTTTAGCATGGTCTTTGCATACAACGAAGATATTCCCTTTTTAAGCATGTTTTCAAATGTTTTATGCATGACTTTCATACTTGGTACATATTTTTTACTAACGCATACTCTTGCCTACATTTCCCTAAATGTAATGTCCGACCTTACGGATTCGCACTTCCGTGGATAAGGATCTCATATAGATGAAATAAGATTGGTGAGTCATCATCTTCCGAGGATCGAGCTTGATTTCCCCTTTTTGTCTTTACTTTCAGTTTTGGAACTTGATATACGGGCTACACCCTGATCATTCTTATGTACTAGATGGCTTTTAGATGATGTTTAGGCTTCCACTTTTCTATATAAAACCTTTATATGTTGAAACTGTCTTTTAAATATTTTGATAGCTATAATCTTGTATGATGTATGCTAAGTGGCTTTTATGGGGCCTCTCGGAGTCTTTGATGAGTCGGAGATTTCTACTCATTTATGGCTTAATATTTAAAGAATTAGTGTCCTCAATGCCTATTTAAAGCTCATATATGATGTTAATGTTTTAATATGCACCAATGAAGGTAAAAGAGCAAGCAAGGACATTATGAGGCAAAAAGGAGCAAAAAATGCTTAAAGGGTTGAAGGAAAGCAAAGCTGGTTCTCGCCAGTGACGCGCCGAGTGAACCTTCAGCTTGCCTAAAATTCTAGCATGCCATCCCTTGGATAATACCAACTCGGTGAGCAAAGGAGTAGTTCGGTGGCACGCTGAAGAGATTGGCGATGCTGGCCTAGCTCGTCGAAGACTACAGAAACATTGGGTGAAAAGCTACGCTAAGAAGGCGAGAAGAGGAGCACTTGGCGCGTCGCCGATCAGGTCGTCGAGCCTGACTTACTTCACTGTAAGTTACAAAACAAATTGGTGGAAAGACACGCCAAAAGGGGGGAGAAAGGCAGAACTCCGCGCATCGTCAATCAGGCCGACGAGCCCAACTTACTTTGCTGAGTTGACTTCGTACTAGAATTTGCTACATTGTTTACTGTTGGGTTTTTGAGTTTTGACATCCTAGAACATTATTTTTACATTTTTGAACAAGGATTTAGATTTTGTGATATTTTTAGCTTTAATTTGTGCATTTGGAGACTTGTGGATCATTGCCCAATCTAATGGAATACTTTGTTGATAATGATTTCTTGTTTTTAATTATGTTTGGATAAAACCATCATTCTTGGGAGTGTGATTATGTAGTCGAATGCCTTAATTAGCTAATGGGTGTTGTTAGTTATTAATTTTATTGTTGTTTTGAGGTGGGTTCAATTAATAGTTTGTGTTTAAATTGAGGAATTGTTGTTGTAAATGCAATTCGAGCTTAGTACTCTATACTTGCTTGGAAAGAAGTGCTAGAGTTGAACTATAAGTTGATGACTATTTTGATTGCATTATTACGAATCTTGCTTGAGAAAGTGTATTTGATTGCAATCTTGCAAACCTTGCTTGAAAAAGTTGATTGATAAAGGCAATGGGTTGTTCGATTGTGTTTTTCTTGTTGAGGTTTGAAAGAACTTACTTGATTAGCAATAGTTGATTGACAAAATGACTATTGTACTTAAAACCTAGCCTACCCACTAATATCAACAACTTTGAGTAACTCGTAATCACCCAATACGTGTAATTAGCACTCAACTTATCACACTCCCAAGAAACCTTCTCTACTTGTTTACTCCCGGTTGTTAGTAGTTATAATTTTTTATTCCAATTCCCCCCATTCGATACTAATCATTAAAACATTATGATTTACTTTAGTGTTGAGACAACTCTACTTCTACAAATGATTAGAACAATATTCTACTTCTTAGTTGAATTCTTTATTGTATCACTCCCTATTGAATCTACCCTAACTCTTAGTTGGGTTTGTACTTGTTAGCGACCGCCTACACTTAGAATTGGATTAAGTGTAGTTGATTTATGAGCCCACAATTTGGACTCATTCAGGGCGTTATTCAGATAAATTTAGTGTCCTCAAATGCATATTTGTGCCCATAACTGATGTAAAATGCTTGTTTTTCACGTATTTGGATTTAGGAACAAAGCATGGACACTAATGTGCAAAAAGGAAAAAAAAATGAGCAAAAGGAATGAAGAAATAAAGGCTTGGTGATCGTCGATGTCACTTGGCAAATCACCAAGTTGCCACTCTATCGCCTAAAGTTACAGAATGCTGGAGCTAAAATGGGGGTAAATTCGACTAGAAGTAGTTCCATTAGGCGTGTCGCCGATCCATTAGGCGTGTCGCCGATCCATTCGGCGAGGGATGACCAGGTCGCCAAAAGTGCCGATGGAAATTCAAACAAGTGCTGATAGGCAACATAAAACGAAAATGGGTGACTCATGAAATCACTCGGTGATCTTGATCAAGATCGCCTAAAATTATAGTAGCTGGACTAAGAAGAAGCAAAAATGAATGCGAGAGGAAGGACAATTGGCGAGTCGCCAAATGTTCGGCGAAGCCCGACTTACCTCGCTGATTGGTCTTAAACAGTGACACATCAAACTTGTTTAAATTGATTTTTGCTAGAGAGAGAAGGCCTTCAGAAACATGAGGAACAAAAGATTGAGGGAAAGACCGCTGCTAGAGACTATTCCATAGTGATTTTAGCAAGATTTTCTTGGAGATTTTGTAATAGAGGAGATTTTTAGTTATTTTTCACTTTATATTCTCTTTTGTACCCAGCTATGGAAGACATGATGAATGTTGATTTTACTTTTTTTTACTATGATTGGCTAAAACCCTCTTCTTGGGGTTTTGCCTATGACCAATTGTTGATTTTTACTAAGTGGGTGTCTTTGATTTACAAATAATGGTGTTAAATTGAAGTGAGTCTGATTTGCTGCTGCATTTTGAGGTCATATTGCTTGATTAGTGTATCAAGTTCGGGGTTTTGTGCTTGCTCGAGAGAGAAGTGTAAGACCAAAGCTGCAAATTCAACATTCTTATAGTGGGTCTATATGATTTCAGCTTGAAAGAGTGAACATGGAATCTATCCTCTGTATCAAGGTCGAGAGAGTGGATTTGACGAGGACATGTGTTGGGCATCTTTCATTTAGTGTTGTAGTTCGAGAGAATTCGACATAGATAAGGTAATTGTTCGAGAGAAAATTGCTTTACACATAGTCTTACCTACCAAAGACAATTTACCCTATTGTGAGCATCATTGTTCACCCACTAAGTTGAATTCAATAATTGGTTAGTCAATTACCCAAGTGTTACTTCACTATTTGATTGTTTTGAGTTAAGTGTTGAATTGGATTGATAATTATAACCCGAAATTTGAAATCCAAACAAAAAAGGTGCAATAAGTGTTCGGTTAAAGAGTTTGTTGTCATATTTCCATAATTGAATTCGAAGGAAAAGCTACTCTCTGTGGGATCGACTCCAACTCACTTAGTTGGGTTATATTACTGACTAATGATCGTTGACACTTAGTATTGGATGAAGTGTCCTGATACGTTAATCAAAATGGCGCCGTTACCGGGGAGTAGCATTACTTAGAATTCTTTGATTGAAGATTTGATTTGTGAATTGTTCGGCTGTAGTTGAATTGTCTTAGTATACATTGTGCAGTGTTGGTTAGACTACATAGAAGTAAAAATTAGTGAAGAAGAGGTGAATGGTAGTCAAGCAGGTCATCGGGACTGAAATGACCCAAAAAGTTCTTAAAAATGTGCTTCGGAAGTTACCGGAAACTTGTTTAGCTATATATAAAAAAATCCATTCCATTTTTCGAAAATCCGACTTCATATTCTTGTTTAGGGAGTCAAATTGAGTGGGAAATGGGTCTAACCCAAATTTTAGAGCAACCGTATCAAAATCTGAAATTTCCAAGTGAAGCCTTTTTCGAGGGTCTACTTTGGAGGGTCATATCTCCTAGCACACAAATTATTG
>JAJOOR010044855.1:0-11535 GCA_036250505.1 Solanum acaule
TTGACCCCCTGAATAAGAATATGAAGTCGAATTTCCGAAATCATGCACGGATTTTGAGATATATGGAAATTACAATTATAGGTGTTTCCGAAGCACATTTTCGGGCATTTTTGGGGTCGTTTTAGTTACTCAAACTTTCTAAAAATGTTGGTTCGTCTGGATCCTCAAAAAACAAATTACTTTTAAGGGATCCAATAAACAAAAAATGTTGGTTCAAGAAGGGTAGATGCTATGTCAAACGGTTGTTTCATGATTCCTCCTCAAACGAGCTTGTCGGCCACACCCATGTTGACTGAGTCGAGGCTCCGGTAGAAATATTGTAGCAACACATTATTCGGTAGTCCATGAGTTGGACATGAGAGCAGTAACTTTTGAAACCTCAACCATGTCTCATGAATAGGTTCACCATCCACTCGCTTACACTTCTAAATATTATCCCTCTACTTAACCATCTTTGAGGGAGGGAAAACCCTTACATAAAACGCATCAGTGAGCTCCTCCCAAGAAGTGATTGATTCCCTTGGTAAGTCACCCAACCACTTATTTGCCTCCCCCATTAGAGAAAAGTGAAACAAACAAACTCGGATGGACTCCTGAGTGATGTTGTTGAAAGAAAATGGCCCACACACATCCATAAAGTTTCGGATGTGGTCATGAGGGTCCTCAGTAGCAAGACCTCCAAAGAGACCCTTCATTTGCAACAACTGGAACATAGTGCTGGTAACATGAAACATCGTATTGCCCAAAGTCTGAGGCAATCGAATAGCACCTGAACTTCCCTACTTATCTTCATTGACATCGTGCAAATTAAAGATGTCATCATTGTTCCAAAGTCAGCTGGAATTACATCAATTAACACTCATCTCTTCACCTGTTTAAGAGAAGCAACACATAACACAAATAAGTTGATTCAACTAAAAAAAAATCAATTCACAACTAAACTTCAATAAAAAAGTTCTAAACACCACTCCCTGGCAGCGGCACTATTTTTTGATAATGCTCAACTAAACTTCATCTGATTCTAAGTGTAGGCGGTCACTAACAAGTACAAACCCAACTAGGAGTTGGGGTCAATCCCATAGAGAGTGATATGGTAATGAATTTGATTACGAAGTAAAATGGTGTTCTAATTGTTTGTAGAAGTAGACATTTTCGCAACAAATAAGGAAAATGACAAGGCTTTGACAATTAATGTCGAATGGGGGGATTTGGGTGAACAATTAACAACTACAAATAACCCAGAGTAAACAAGTAGAGAGGGTTTCTTGGGAGTGTGAAAAATTGAATGCCAATTTCGCTAAATTGGTGATTATTATTTACTAAAAGTCATTGAACATCAGTAAGTAGGTTAGGCTTTAGGTGCAATATCTATTAATCAATCAATTATCACAAATCAAGCGAGTTCTTTCGAACCTCGACAAGCACAACACATCTTAACAGCCCAATACCTTAATTAATCTACTTTTTCAAGCTAGATTTGTAGGATTGCATTTAGACCCACTTTCTCAAGCTAAATCCGCAACAACACAATCACTACAATCATCAATTAAAAGCTTTACTCTAATACTTCATTGTGAAGCAAGTATAGAATGCTAAACTAGAATTGCATTTGCAACTATGATTCATCAACTAAAACACCAGCTATTAATTGAACTCACTTCAAATCAATAATAAAATCAGTAAATACTAACACCCATAAGATAATTGAAACATTCAACTACATAATTACACCCGAAGAATGGGGTTTTTAGCAAAACATAATAAAGAACAATAAATCGTTACCAACAATGCTTTCCATCAAGTTGGGCAACAATCCACAAGTCTCCAAATGCTCAAATTGAAGCTAAAAATAAAAAAACACTCTAAATCTCTACTCAAAAAGTGTAAGAACAATTTTTAGGATAAAGAACCCAGAACTTGACAATATGAGAACTCCTTGTCTTCTTTATCAAAATTATATTTATACGTTCTCAGAATTTCAGCTTCGAAGTCACTCAGCAAAGTAAGTCGGGATTCACTGACCTAGTCAGTGATACAATGAATGATCCTTTCCATCACCTTCTTGATTTGGTCTTTCACCATCCATTTTTGTGACTTTAGGCGATCGAGATCAATATCGTCGATCCAATTGGCTTGCCGCCGAACTATTAATGTTATCTCCAAATTGGACTTGTTTGTGGGCTGGCCTGCTGAAACTTTAGGTGAACTGAAGGTCCACTCAGTGAGTCCCCGAGTGACTTTGGTGAGTACCAGCTTTGCTTTTCTTCAACTTTTTTTAGCTTTTTTGCTCCTTTTTGCCTTGTAATGCCGTTGCCTTTCCTTTTTGCCTTCATTGCTGCAAATTAACATTTTATCATCAGTTTAGAGCATAAAATAGGCATTGAAGACACAAATTCCTTAAATATTAAGTCTTAATGAGTTGAAATCCCCAACTCAACAACACCCCCAATTTAAACTTTTGTTTGTCCTCAAGTAAACTGCAAGATCAATCAGTTTAACAGAGATGTCTACAAATAGTGCTACTTGAGACTCAACATGAATGCACGCTAGTGTCATGACCCAGGGGTACCCCGTAGACGTAACCTGACGTACTCGACTCCGAAGAGGTCTAATACAAGCCCTTAGCATCATAAGATAGGTAATAGAAAAGTATAGAAAATTTAAAACTTCTTTAAGACCATACAATCAAAAACATTTTCATAACAAGCGGAAGTCTTCACTAAATCTTTGTCTCAAACCATCTATTTAAACTCATGAATAAAAGTCTTGGGACGCATCCCACACAAGGTATAAAAAATAAAGAAATGACATAAAGGAAATATGGGTTCGTCCTCGAAGCTATGAGGACTCACCAAATCTTCAAGTCTTCTTGCCTCTTAGAAACCTAGCCTCCAAAGCAACTCAAGTCCCCAACCCTTTAATCAATGCCCTAAAGAAAGCTTGAATCCATGGAGAAAACTCGACCCAAGTGCTGCCCTCTTCTCTTCTCTTCTCCTTCTTCTTCTTCACTTCTAGAGAGAGAATATTTGGAGAGTTCTAAGATGAATGAATTAATGAGTTAGTTTAGGGGACTATTAAGATTATTTAAGAGGTAAATTAACTAACTAACCGACCTACTTAACCCCTAATTAATTAACAACTTAACCCCTAAACACTTAACTGAAAACCGAAAGTTGGAAAACTGGGCAGACCTACAGATCCCCACATACGGACAGTAAGTGGGTTGACGGAGCGTGGTTTGCATTTCGTGGATTGAACCTTAGGCTCACCTTTTGCAGGCCTGTTGCAGGCCTTACGGGGCGTGGTCTGGTCTACGCCCAGTAGTTTGCAACCATAGTTCACACCTTTTTTCCAGATTTAGGGACTCTTTTGGGGTCCTCCTCAAGGACCCCTTGGGTGGTCCTTGGGGAGTCGTACCTGGACGTTTAACCCCTAAAACCCCTATTCTAAGTACGGGAACCATTTTTACAAGTTTTAACCCTCATACGACACTCCAAAACGCTTACCAAAGGCTCTAGAACCCCCTAGTTCAACTCACTAAAATATGGGGTGTTACATTATCCCCCACTTGGGAACATTTGTCCTCGAATTATAGTTTAAACACTTCTTATAGTCGAGAATCTAACTTAGCAGCCCATTATGCATGAACTATATCTAATACACACAATCAAGGAAGAAACTTCAATTCCAAGCTAAACACATACAACACAACACAAGGGTGTAGGAACTACTTCCACCAACCAAAAATGCATCAAATCCTATATCTTCTCATTTTTCAAGGAGGAACTAACATCTCCCAGCTAAAATGTGCTCAATACATACTCATGGAGCCTAAAATGCAACTTCTCATAAAAGCATCTATTTAAGGAAGAACCCTTCAACTCCAACCACTAAGGCATGCTCATAATTAATTCATGAAGTCTATATGCAAGTCTTATTCAAATGCATTACAACATGAGGAAACCATGCAATTAAGTTATTTCTAACAAGATCTAAGCATTTCATGAACATACATCACATAAGAAGATCATGAAAACATACTATTCACACAAGACATCACATAAGAGCAAACCAAGAGGAACTTATCATCTCAAGCTTGAATAGGAGTAGAAGGAAAGGATGAGGAATTGGGACATATCATTGGCCCTTGGCCTCCCAAGTAGCACTTTTAACCAAATTCCTTACTAAAGAGCACTCCACAGTACTTCATGGAACAACTTCTTTGTTCTTTTATTTCTTAACTTGTCGGTTTAAGACCTCTACCAGTACTTCTAAATTAGAGAGGTTCTCAATAAGCAACTACAGCTCACAAGCAACCTTACTAACACCACTCAAGATCACTCATGAGCCTAACAAACCAGGACTAAACTTCTCATACTCACTACACCTCTCAAGGTGAGAACATCAAGCAAGCCTAACTCATGAACATCAAGGATACTCAATGACCTTATTATCTAAGCACATTATCCCCCACTTGGGAGTAAGCCTATACAAACACTTTACAACATCACTTGTTTCAATTCTAAGGTCGGAGCAAGTCATCACTAAACCTCCACCATCATCACATAAGATGATTCTAAAATACCACATTTCGTCAACTATATCAACATACCTCAAAACTCATTATGACTAAGCCAGGTTCTACCAACAACTAAATATAACCACACAATAACCTTGCTAGGTAGACACACTATCCTCCCCCTTGGGAGTAAGCCTACACAAAAACTTCTAACATCTTTCATACTAAAGACAACATAACAATCTATCATCTCAAATCTACCAAGTCACATAACCATAGTTGTCATCACAAACAACCTTGTCACATAACCATAGTTGTCATCACAAACAACCTTTCTCCCTCACTTCTTGAAGCATAAACCCTTCTAATAGTCACATCCTAAAGACATCGGATAAGGGATAATAGAGAGACCTTATAGATCTATGGCACGACTTGGAGAATGAAGAAGTGAAGTTTCCTAAGAATCCAATAGCCTCCCATTCATAAAAGTGGCGCTCTTCACATTTATGAACAAGACTCTACTAGACATGGTTTGAGATAATCCTAGAACAATTCTAAACCTTGGGCTCTTATACCAAGTTTGTCACGACCCAAGCGTACCCCCTAGATGTAACACGGCATACTCGACCCCGAAGTGGTCTAATACAAGCCCTTAGCATCATAACATAGGTAATAGAAAAGTATTTAAAATTTAAAACTTCTATAAGACCATACAATCGAAAATATTTTCATAAGCAAGCGGAAGTCTTTACTAAATCTTTGTCTCAAACCATATATTTAAACTCATGAATAAAAGTCTTGGGACGCAGCCCATACAAAGTCTAAAACATAAAGAAATGACATAAGGGAAATATGGGTTCGTCCTCGAAGATATGAGCACTCACCAAATTTCAAGTCGTCTTGCCTCTTAGAAACCTAGCGTCCAAAGCAACTCAAGTCTCCAACCCTTCAATCAAAGCCCTAAAGAAAGTTTGAGTCCATGGAGAAAACTCAACCCAAGTGCTGCCCTCTTCTCTTCTCTTCTCCTTTTTCTTCTTCACTTCTAGAGAGAGAATATTTGGAGAGTTCTAAGAATTTATGAGTTAGTTTAGGGGCCTATTAAGCTTATATAGGAGGTAAATTAACTAACTGACCTACTTAACCCCTAATTAATTACCAACTTAACCCCTAAACACTTAACTGAAAACTGAAAGTTGGAAAACTAGGCAGACCTACGGATCCCCACCTACGGACAGTAGGTGGGTTGACGAAGCGTGGTTTGCATTTCATGGATTGAACCTGAGGATCACCTTTTGCAGGCCTGTTGCAGGCCTTGACCTACGCCCATGTCCTACGGGGGGTGGTCTGGTCTACGCCCAGTAATTTGCAATCGTAGTTCACACTTTTTTTTTCCAGATTTAGGGACTGTTTTTGGGTCCTTGAGGGTGGTCGTTGGGGTGTCATACCCAGATGTTTAACCCCTAAAACTCCTATTCTAAGTACGAGAACCATTTTTACAAGTTTTAACCCTCATACGGCACTCCAAAACACTTACCAAAGGCTCTAGAACCCCCTAGTTCAACCCACTAAAATATGGGGTGTTACATCGAGGTTTAACCTACTCATGCAATGTTCAATTGTTCCCTACTAGTTTCAAACTGTGACTAGTCATCATTAAATAGAAGTTAAGCTCACAATGCTTGGTTCAAATTCAAATTCAAACTCAATAAAATTATTTGAATGCCCTCACATCAAGAATGATTACATGCCCACACAAAGCTCATCAAAATTTAAGAATTAAGGAATCAAAATCAACTCTCACACTCTCAAAGATAAACACATGCTTGATTCTACCCATAGTCTTGCCCGTATTTTCCAATCAACATGACATCCAGCTCAATCAAGATCACTAAGGTCTTTCAAGGATTGTAACAGAGCTGAGGGAAAAGGTATGATCATTTTCGCTTAGTGACTTCACCTTCATGAAGCTTGGCTTGCATATCAGTTCTTCTCCTTTTCTTTCACTCTTTTTGATTTTCAATATCCACCATAAGTTCTTTGAAGTATAGAATTCTTATATGACTCATTGGACACCTTTTTTCTTTTATCCAGGCACTTTTTCAATCTTTTTCTTATTTTTCTTTCTTTTCTTTTTTTTATATGGAGGGGTAATCCTCAAGGGTGAATTTCACAAACTTCTTGACTTATCTCATTTTCACCGCACCCCCAACTTAGGCTTTTTGCCTAAGTTTAGGTTCTGGAATTCCATCTCTAGTTGGGGCTTTCGATTCGAAAAATGTGGTGCGGGTTCATCTCTCTCGACCAGTTCAGGTGAGAGGGAGGATGTAATTCAGCTCGAATGAAGTGAGAGGGCGAAGTCAAGCCTGACGTAAGAAAAGAATGGTTCTCAACCACAGCAGAATGAGGTTTCAACTAAGCCCTTAACCCAAGATGAGGTGGAGCCTTACCCCGACACAAGAGGGGATCAGGAATAATAAATAAAATGGAAACAAGATAAAATCTTATATCAAAACGACTTCTGGCATCACCGGAAGGATCGAAACCACATTCGTAGGCCGACAATTTTTCTGGATAGGTCGAACTATTGGAAGAAAATAGAAAAGGAAGACCGAGTGGGATCAAAGAAACTAGCGGGGAAAGGAGAGTGAGGGGAAGAGGGGGCAGCCCTCAGCCCGATCATCCAATTCGCTGTTTATATCGTTACGGCTATAAACACTTTTTTCTTCCTATTAACAAAACATCCCCTTTTTCTTCGCTCTTCCGGAACCGGTACAGAAATAGGTGCTTTTTCTACGTTGTTTACCTTAGTTACTGGGGCAGTGACAGTACCAATATCCACTAATCGTTGTTTCCAGATACGGTTGCCGGTTGACATCTCTTCTAATTCGTCGATACGAGAAGCAAATTGTTGTGTGAATGAATCAATATCTATACATAAGCCAAGAGGCAGATCTTGTGCCACTCCACCTGGTAATTGATTCTGTATTCAAGGTAGGCTATTTCGTCCTAGCTTTCCAATTTCTCTGTCCTAACAGCGTTCGAAAGAAGTCACTATCAAACTGCTCGCCCTATTGAAGTACCAAAGGTCAATGACACCCATTGGGTGGCCTGCTGGAACTTTAGGCAAGCAGATGGTCCCTTTTGCAAGTCGTAGAGTGGATTTAGTGAGTACCACCTTTGCTTTCCTTCAACTTTTTCAGATTTTTCTCTTCTTTTTTCCTTGTAATGCCCTTGGCTTGCTCTTTTCCCATCGTTGCTGCAAATTTACATTTTATCAGCAGTTTAGAGCCCAAAAAGGCATTGAGGACACTAATTCCTTAAATATTAAGCCATAAATGAGTTGAAATCCCCGACTCATTAATAGCCCCCACAACTTTCTTTTTTTATTTTCACTCACACGCTTAGAGGTACACAGAGTGACTTTTGCTCCCCAGAAGGCTTATTTATCAACATACCTTTTTCATTTTAAGAAGGGCTGGAGGAGTGGAGTCAGAGTCTGAGTCAGATGACACAACACTTTAAAATCTGGTATTTTTATTTTGGCCATTTCCTGTAAAGCATAGTATTTCAAAATAAACATCGATAGGAGGTTAGTTCAAAAGAATTTCATAAAATAGTATAGTAGAAACAAGTTTTGTGAGGCTCATTGAATAGGTAGCCGATAAACCTAAAAGGTTAGGCGAGCTCAGACGAGCTCACCCAAGTTTACAAAACCAAAATTAATTTACTCAGTTATGAAGGGTGATATCTGCTCCAACTCGGCAATTCGTCGATATGGTTTTGCAAGCTAAGACAAGCTCGGTGAAAGTGATATTGAAAAATAGTTTAGGACCATGTATAAAGGGGGATGGCAGCTCCAACTCAGTGATTCACCTAGATTGTTTGGCGAACTAAGACATGCCTACCGAAAGTCACGGTACCCAAGAAATAATTTCACAATAAAAATGTGATGCGGGACATACTCGACAATTCCCATAATCCCTTTGACAAGCTCATCGATCAAGTAATTTTAGCCTAATGCCAAATTTTCAAAATTAAGGACCAGAATGCAACACCTACCCAACACCAAAACAACTTAATAGGTTACCTATATACCAATTTTACCCTTGGGTACTCATATTTTTCCAAAACTAAAAAAGTGTTGCCAAATCGATAAATTTCCCTTAAGAAAGACGTCATTCTATCTATCATTGGGCAAAAATAAACCTAAGGACAACACAAGGCTAATTAGACTTCACGCATGAAAATTTCAAACAAAACCTGTACTAATCATCAGTTCATTTTAAATTCACAACCCACACAATAAAATTTTAGCAATGTAAATCAAGAACTCTAAGATATGGGAAATATTCAATCGACTAAGGTAAAGGAACCCACATTATTTATACATCAAATTAGCAATATCAATAGTTAACCTAACATATGCACCAATTTCATGCAAAAATAATAAAAGTGAACTCAAGAACCAACATCAATGATTAAAGATCCTCAAACAATAAGGGATGAAGGGTTTGGGTCGAGAATCACAAGCAGTATACCACGGGACGTAAGAAAATTGAAGCAAAGAAGACTCAGACTAGTATTTAGGCTAAGTGTACAGAGTGTAGAAAGTCAAAAGATTCAAAAAGATCAAGGATGGCCTTCTCAAAGAGAAAAGACTCTTGGCCTTTTGTTGTCAGGCGTATTCGGCAGTTTGCCACTAACGTCGCTAAATGAGCTTATAAGCTCATTAAGGATGCATGTACAAATACCCAAATTGAAGTTCAACTTAGAAGACCCGATGTAGTTCGCCCAATGCCATTCAGCTAATCAGTGAACAAGTCCCTGTAAGTTGAAGTTGACAGTACCATTTTTCAAAATACATGGCAAAGAAGGCAAACATGAAGATGTATGCCTAACAAACTCGGCTAATCATCGAATGGAAATTTGCATCGCTCATTATGTGATGTTAAGATTTTGACTTCATTTCAATTTGCACGTACTACACATGTTATTGAAAGCAATAAAATAAACTTCATTTGGGTCACAAGATGCTCCTTATTTATCATCGTGGCAGGACCTAGGTTTTACTCAGTAAATATCATTCTTGGGATTGGGGATGGTATCACTATGCAAAGTTCCTTGCTGCCTTAGATTAAAATGAGTGGAGATTTGGCTTTGCTAAGTTTCAAATTTGTTAATTAACAAAGAGTAGGAAGTAACCATTTGATTCAAAGTGGAGAAGTAATTTTGTAAGTCCTTTAATAATTTGCAAAACCCTTCAACCTTATAAGGATCATAGTGAACATATCATCGGTTTGATTCTTTTGCGGTGCAACTGTCTCTTTCTGTTTTTGATAGTCAGGAGGTGGTATGTATCTATCTTTGTCAACATCACAATCTATCCAATTACCTCATGTATCTCTCTAATCTCTCCATCCATTATCCATTTCTTTAGTCCAACCTTAGTTCCCGCCCGGTCTAAGATAGTTTGGGTAAGAGCCCCCCATTTTGTTCCCTATGTATCACACTTCTTCATTGTATAATGCCTCTAATTTTGCATAATTTGGCACTTATGACTACTTGTACCAACTATGTTTACTGATATCCATCCACCTCCCATGACGTGTTTGATTAACAAGTCAAGTAGAGTCATCATCTTGGCCATAACATTATCACACTCTTGGTTCATATCAATCTGTTCCTTGCTCATACCCAACTATAGAGAAGATACTTCATCCTTCCTAACATGCCATGCTCGGTTTGTCTTGGGTGTATCATTAAGCAACATTGTTGCCACATCAAATGGTTGTTGCATTATCCCTCTTTTGATAAGTTAGTCATCCAATTCTTGTTTTACTGTATCAAGGCTATGATAGAAATATTGTAGCAATAAATTGTCCGAACTTCATGTGTCGAGCATTGTAACACTAACTTTTTAAATCGCAACAAAGTGTCATAGAGAGGTTCACCTTCCATTCTCTTGAAATTCTTGATGCTATGTCTATGTTTCACCATTTTCGAAGGAGGGAAAATCTTTTAAGGAACATTTCTATCAGTTTCTCCCATGAATAGGTCAGCCATCCTCCTGGTTGCTTCTCCCGATTAGCAGAAAGGAAACAACCTCAAACTTATGGATTCTTGTGAGATGTTCTTAAAGATGAAAGGCCCATAAATGTCCACAAAATTTCAGAGATATTCATGAGGGTCTTCATGAGAAAGATCTCCAAACATTCCTTTCATCTGGAATAATTGCAACATATATCTTGTTACATAAAACATAACTCTCCAAGTAGTAGGAAGTAACCAGATTTCTCTTGTACTTTTGACGACATTATGATGTACAGCGTTTATATCTCCCATGTTATCATTATACCCATAGTGACTAGCCTCATCACTTCAATTCTTACTCATATTTCCACGTGAAAAAAGGGGCACAACAACAATACCAAACAACAATGTTTTCTACTACAAACAAACAATTTCACAAATTAACTTCACAAATTGAATTCTTAGCTACTACTCCCTAGCAGAGGTGTCATTGTTATAACACTCAAATTACTAACTAAAACAATTAAATGAGTAAGAAATCCCTACAAAAATAAATACTGAACAAAAGAGTCGTGGTCGAATCCCACAAGGAGTGATCTAAATGTAAGTATTCAATGAGAAAATTAAAATTGAAAACCGATTGATTGCAGAAATTTGGACAAGTTGGTGGATAATTCCACCAAATTTAATATAAGGATAATCTAGGGGTGTGGGAGTATGTACAAACAGAAAATAGGGCTACAAGTGCCAAATAATAATGGACTAAATTTGTCACGACCCAAGCCTAGGGCCTAGACGTGACATGGCGAATGAGGAACCCGAAGGAACCCCAAACAAGCCTCTCAAACTTGTCATCACACTTCATCGGTCGCGGAAGTACATTCAACAATAATTAACGGGAAATAGGGACTAAGGGCAAACCATTTCAAAATGACATCATAGAACAAGAGTCAAGCTCATTTACAAAATACTTGTCCAACGCACAC
>JAJOOR010044859.1:0-12359 GCA_036250505.1 Solanum acaule
AAAAAGTGAGTACATTACTATTTAACATTGATTTCCATATTAATATTGTCATTAAACAGTGGTAAATTTATAGAATTCGAGTTATATTAGGTATTAATTTTGGTTTTTGTTATATTTGCAATCCTACAAATCATAGTACCATAATCTACAAACCATACGAAATGTTTGTTTTAACAATTATACAAATAACATTAGTGTCATGAATGATTCATCAAAATCAATTTACAAATAATAAAATTTTCATGATTAACCACAACAAAAAAGCCTTAAAAAGAGATTTTTCAGCCACTGAAACATTTGTTTTTTTTTTTTTGAAAAATCAAACTATATAATCTTATAAAAATAAATCAGAAGTAATTTTTAAAAAATGATACATACCGGTGATATCTCATATTTGTCGTACTGAATTAAAACGGACACGTTCTTTCTTTCAACCATTGAAACGACCTTAAACAGGAGATAAAGACTTTGTTTTTTATTACAATTTGTTTTGAGATATGAGAGAAATATTAAGTAATGAATATTTGTGGAAGGTAACTAAATTGGAGTAAATTAAGGAATTAATATCTTATTTAATATTGAATGATGCGTTGTATTTTTTTATTTACCATTTTTTTAAATTTATTTTTATTTTGTTTTATTTTGTAAAGATTCTATTGCTATGTTGGTGTAAAGTCAAACTATGGTTAAATAGAGGTTATTTAGGTGCTTAAATTGTATATTTAAGTTTTTTACCCAACTATAATACTCATTAAATAAAAATTCATCAACTAGATACTCGTAATTATCGAATAGTTTAAAATATCCCTTTAAATTTTTTTTTTGGAAGAGTTAAAATAATCCTAATTCTCAAAACGACCTAGCGGGTCGTTACAGAAGTAGGGAAGGATCTTATGATATCCTTGGAAAGAATGTTAATCTTTGTAAGAGACTTAAACTCCATTATTTGATTTTAAGGTGTTTGCTATGATATCTTCAAAAATCATGTCACTAATATATATATAAAAAAATTATATATCAAGTGAATTATGATCAATAATACTCTTTTGGAGTAAAGTGGTTGAAGTTCTAAAATAATGAAGAAAATTAATTTTAATAATAATGAATTGGAGCTAGAAATAACAATGGCTGAACTAAAAAAATAGATCCAGTCCAACATAAAAACAAAGACATGAAACAAAAGAGATAAAAAGACAACAAAAATCATTATTAGCCCCTCAATAAAACACTATTTATTCACCCGTCGGTAAATTATTCATTTTTAACTTATCAAAAAAAAAAAAATATTTTTTTTATTTTATCTTTAGCCGTAATTACTTATTTTATAAATTATTTTTCAAAAAATTAATATTAAACATAAATTAATAGAGGTAGTGTAGTAAAATAATCATGTCAATCATTATTTTCTGAGTATACCAATTTCAAATTTTACAATTAAAGTGAACGAAGGGATACTAATTTAGATAAAAGTAAATGATGTATACCTCCTTTTTTTCCAATAATTGAAGTCATGAAACATGTTGCACATTTAATATGAACGCAAATCTTATGTCTACCTCGTATTGATAGAGAGATTATTTTCAATAGCACCTTGCTAAAATAAGATCTGCCAAAGAGTTTGAAAAAGGGGATATAGATATGAGAGCAACAATAATAACTAATCAATGTGAAATAGGTACCGATACACAACAAACATAAGAAAGTACAATAACAAAAGCAAGATAATGTAATAATCAATACACAAAAAATTAAACAACAATGGAACACACTTTTAATATTATGATTACTTTATAAAGAGAAATTATGTTAAATATCTATTATAAATTTTTAATTATAATTTTATTAAATGAAAAGTACTTATTTAAATTTTCAATCAATATTATACATAGATAAATAAATAAAAAATTAAATATTGATATATATTAGATGATTTAAATATAATTAAAAATATTAAGCAAAATAAATTTTGAAACCATTGAATCAAGTATTTAGGTGTAATTGTGTCTTTAATCATAGTAACGCATGCATCAAGTTTTCATGTATTAGTAATACACAATAAAATATAGTTATACATAGATTCAAAAAAATATACCAATCAAGCTGATAATATTAATACACAATTAATACATACACATTTTTTCTGATATACTTTACCAAACTACTCCTAAATCAAGTTTCAAGGATGACTTTTTAGCAAATAAACCCAACCTCTTCATACTAACAAATGATTTAATTGAGTGGAAAACACATTTATTGACAGTAGACACACATCAATTTATGATATACTAGTCTATAGTTGATCATAATTGATAAAGTGATTGAAAATTTAAAACAATGAAGAAATTAAATTTTAAAAAATAATGACTAAGAGTTAGAAATAACAATGATTATATTTAAAAAGTATTCCATCTAGAAATAGCAATAACCCAAAATAAAACAAAAGACAATAAATTAAAATATAACAAAAAAACAAGTGGTACACCAAATAGGAAAGTGACCGAACAAAAGAATTTCTTATTAGCCCCTCAATAAAAACACTATTTTAACGTGATTCATTCATTTAATACATTTCTTATTAACTTTTTATTTATTTATTAAAGCTGGCCAAAAGGGAAACAACGATAACATATTCATGTAATCCCACAAGTGAATTATGCGGAGAATAGAATGTATTTATCACAAGCTACACTAAAAGCCAGTTACTCTATGGTCCCAAAATCTTTGAAAAAATCCTGTTGAATGTGTGATCAATAATACTCTTTTGTCTAGTAGGCTATACAAAGTGACCGAACAAAAGAATCTCTTATTAGCCCCTCAAAAAACCACTATTTTTTCACGTGTCTCTGAATTATTCACTTTTAACATATTTGTTTGTTTGCGATAAATTTTAACGTGACAGAAAAATAAATTACAATCACAAATGGAATATGAAGAAACATAATTTTATTCATTAAGATTGTGAGTACAATATAATTTTGTTATCCCTTGATTCTTCTCTCATGAGATTTATCCATCATTAATAAGATTTGGCGTATTTATCAAACTAGGTTGATTTTGATTTGATCACTTTATGCATATTTTATGAGTTTGTGGAATATTCAACATACATTTTCAAGGGAATATAGTACATTTATATAGGCATGAACTAGAGTTTAGGGTTGAGTAACCTCCAAGATTGGAATTAAACAAACCTTGTAGAGTATCAACTCGATCTGAACACGTCTTGTGAAGTCCCACAAAATTTCAATGTCTACAATATTAAGAAAAGATAATTATTCTTTTTATTTTTACTTTTAGTATTAATTACTTGTCACGACCCAAAAATGATTGTGATGACACTCGTCTTATCCTACCAAGACAAGTCAGCCTAAACCTAAATATTACGATAAAATGTGGAAGTAAAAAAAGAAAGAAAGTCTAACAACAACTAAATAAAGCGGGTAACAAAGTTTTCTTAAATAAACCCCAAAATCTAGTTGTCACATGTGCAAGTCTTTAATGTATTACAATAGAATTGAAAGAAATTAATAAACAAATCTTGATGATATTGTCTTAAAGTAGAACACGATCATAAATATGAGGAAGAGATCTGCTGGAATGACAAACAACTACCTCCAAATCTCCACAGAAAGCATAGGACAAGAAAGAAAGAGGGAGTATCACGAAGATCCGGGATCGTAACCTACACAAATAGAGGCTTGTATATGTGACAATCGAAGTTTAAGGTATTTTAAAATGACTAGGTTTTTCGCTCTTATGTTATTATCCGTTTATCTTTCCACTTTTCTTTCGTATTGTTGGGTTAAGGCTAATTTATCTTGATATAATTAGATAAGTATCATCACATCTATTTTTAAATCGTGACAGATCCATCCATATTTACAAAGCAATAGCCCATTTCTAATAGTTACCAAAAAGGGAAGTGACCGAGGAAAATAGGTAAATTATTCATTGAATTTGCGGTGTTTTGTACCCTCAAAATCAAGTGGTCACCAAATACTAATATAGACAAACGTAAATGATCAATGGATCCGGCCCCTCTCCATTTTTCTCAAGTTCTAACTTGAATTGGAGACACATGTCATAGTTTAGAATTAATGGTTGAGATCTAATTGATTAAAGCAAAGTCTAACCATAGTTATTTACTTCCATATATTTGCTTTTTAAATATTTTTGCAATCCAACAATTCTAGATTTACATTATATTTTTTCCTAAATATATTTAAAAGAATTTCTTGAATAATTTTTTTGCTGATTTTTTACTTTTTTTTCTCTAACGTTTGCCATTTCTCAAATAGTATTTGCCAAATTAAAAATTAAAAATTGTGAGCTGACATTTTTTTTAAAATTTTAGGAGTAAAATAAATTTTGTCGCTCAACTTTAAATTCTTTCTTACTCCCTAAATGGAGTCCAATTGCTCTATAGACATTGTAGCTCTTAATACTCTATTAGAATAATAAAAACGTTTAACTGTATTATAATTTTTTTCAAAAAAGTAAAAATATTTAGAAAAAGTTTTAAATATGTATGCAGAGCAGTAAAAAATGTTTTTAATATAATTAGGGAAAATATAATTGATTGCAAAAATATTTAAGAAGTAAATACATGGAAATAAATAACTATGGTTAGGACTCTGCTTTAATCAATTAGATCTCAACCATTAATTCTAAACTATGACATGTGTCTTCAATCCAAGCTAGAACTTCGGGAAAATGGAGAGGAACCGGATCCATGATCAATGTCTTCCTTCTTTCTAATATGTAATAATAATAATGGCCCCTTCCATCATTAAACTTTTCGTAAAATAAATAAATAAATGTGACATGGCATTTTATTACTAGAGAAGTATATTTTGAGGAAAATAAAAATACACTACAACACAATATTTTTTAGCGGTAATAAATATGCACATTAACAAAGAGTGTTAAATCATTTACCAGCATTAGTTAGGCCTCATTTGTTTTCATTAAGATTAAGACCTCTGAATCTGAATACACGTCTGAACATTAAGATTTGCATTAAGAGCTAGATGTCTAGATCTGAATACACATCTGAATATTAAGATGTGATTTCCAAATCTAAGCACTGAATGATTATTGTTTGTTTTCAATATCTGATTATGCATATGAAATCAAACATTATATTAATAAAATGTTATAAAAAATATTACTTTTTGATTAAAAAAAAATCATAATGATCAAGCATAACATAAAGAGAAATCACGAATAAAAAGTATTTTATAGCCACAATATAATATCAAAAAGTTCAATAAGTATGATAAATACTAGTTGAAAAATAATAAATAAGGTATCACATTATCAACACCTAATAACATATATTTTGGCTAATTAAAAAAACTAAAGAATTCTTATCTTTTTTCCAATAACCTTAATCCAATTCTCTAACTTATGAACCTCTAACGTCATTCATACTTTTTTGTAGTGGACACTTTCACAAAATATACTAACACATGTACTGTATAATGATTCTTCCCATCCAAGTCCATCTAATTTTTCCATACATTCTACAAATATAGGTGCACTATTTTTTTAATCAATAACTCTAGAGCAGTAATCATCTTCACATCAATTTCCAATTCAGACGAATAAGTTTTTTTTCTTCCCCAAAACTTTTTTTCCAGCTGAAAATGAATATTGGGATGGATCCAATTCACACAAATAAGTTTTTTTTCTTGCCCAAACTTTTTTTCCAGCTGAAACGAAAGATTGGGATGGAGAATTATTAGGAGCTCCATTATTTTTGTCACCAAATAGTTCAACAACAATAATATATTAGTGTTATCTCACAAACGGATTTGATGATCAAAGAGTCTCAATAAAATTATTGGTCTAAGACAAAATTCCAATAAGAGACCTCAAATATGTATACATAGTTATTATTTTTAATTATGAATAGTTTTTTTTTTCACTCAAAAACTTTGATGAACACCAATACACTAAAAATATTATTGCAACAAGTGTTCTTGACAAACATCAATACACCCTAAGAAAATTATTAATATAAAAAAAAATATTTGTAAAGATTATGAAAACTTACTAGTTCAAGAAGGAAAAAATGGTGTTTGATTGAGGAAAGAGAGGAAGAAAGTTTGTAGTAGTGAGAGCAAAATTCATGCAAAAACCAAGTGAGGCAATACAATATTATTTTATAGCTTATTAAATAAGTCTGAATGGTGTTAAGACTCTCCTGCAGATCTGATCCGTTCAGACCTTTTCAGGTCCATTAAGAGGCTTTTTGAAAAAAGAAACAAATGGACTTAATGGGCTGAATCTGAATCATTCAGATTCGGACCTAAAAACCAAACATACTTAATGGACTGAATCTGAATGATTAAGATTCAGACCTCCATTAAGTGCAAACAAATTGTCACGCTCCAAATAGGGGGCGTAACTGGCACTCGATACCCTAATACATCGAGTTACCCACTAAAACATACTAGCTAAACCAAACTTGTGAGGCAAAAAGATTGGGCAGCACAACCTCTAAAAAGTGAAGCCTGGACCCAGAGGTCATGACCTGAAAGAGAATAACTATACAAACAATGGTAGACAAACCGAAAAAAATAAAGATGTACTATCTAGCCGACGAGGCCACAACCGAAACATACCTACTTACACACACATATATATACATGCCAAGACTATTGGCTGGAGGTTGAAACACACAAAAAGAAAACCCAGAATATTGTGTCCACAATAGCCTCTATGAGTGACAGAAGCACTGTCGGGACAAGGCCCCGACTATACCCAAACTGTACAACAAAAGTAAACATCCTCTGATAGCCCCAGGATAAGATGGAGCTAACAACTCACAACTGAACCTGAATCCTAGCGGGTGGATCGATTAGAGTCCCTGCCTGTACCAGTTCGCACAAAACAAAAAACAGTGTCCCCAAGCAAAGGGATGTCAGTACAAATAAAAATGTATTGGTATGTAAAGCGAAAAGTAAAATCATAAACATTTACTGTAAAAGGGTAATAGAGATACCACTTGAAACTGAAACCCAAATAATCTCCATGGCTGACTTTTAGCCCCCTACTACTTAAATATGCATGGTATGCTCGTATAATCGTATGTCGTGAATACATATATATATATATGCAAATGTATGACATACCCAACCAAATGCTAGCAATGGTGGTGCTTTCTGATAGCGAACCGGCATCATATTCGCCAACTTATGGCCATCTGTGTCTCATACGTATAAATATAGGCAGTAGGCCCCATACCTCCCTATTATAGCTCGGGAGTAGAATGCATAGCATGTCATGTCATGGATTTATAACGCCTATGAGTTACTGTTGTCATGTTGCCAATCTTGTCCCGTTTGTAGTCTTGTTCTCATAACCCCATAATAACTTTCGTATAACATATAACAATCTCATGGAACTTGATATGCTCTTCCAAATAAGCTTGAAAAGTTAACTTGAATTTTAGAAGGATAACCTAACCATGTTGATATTCATAACAAGTTTAAGGTGACTTACTTAGCTCCTAACTTGGTTCCTAGATAATTTATAAAAGAAATATTTCAAAAACCAAGCGTGCTAATAGTTTACATTTAAATTATATTTGAGAGTTTTGAAGATCGTGAGCTACTTTAAAGATTTTTTTTTAATAATAACCTTAGTGGAGAAAGAGGGCTGGTCACAAGTAGTAAGGGTCTCGCGTGACATTTTAATTCACATCACCCAAGGAAGAATACGAATTCATACGTGCGGACATATAATCAAGGAAACTGATAAAATGACATGTAGATGTCGAACACTCTATTTATCCGAACGAGTGAAATATCAAAATAACATAATCATGAAAATAATTCAGTTGAGATCCCAATGTCTTTCACTGAAGGTCTTTCTAGCAAGAGAATAGCAAAATATCACATTTGGCGTTTTAGGAATTTCCCAGGAGTGGTGCTAAAATGAGGGACGTAGCTTCGCCTTAACATACCTTTTGAATGAACGCTCGAATGGCCGTAGCTTCTTCACAAAAGTTGTTCCTTACGTCCTAAACTTCACAAACACTATATATACACAGCTGGTACACACCTATAAACAGTTCATAATTGTTCTTAAATCGACAGATTTGCCAAATGTCCTCAACTTGACGAAATATCCGTAGAACTTTATAAAAACAATCATAAAAGAGTCCCGAGATGATTACCTTAGTTAACCAAGTGTAAACCTTGAAGAAACACCAATACTACAAATTTATATCTTAAAAAACTTGCTCCAAACGCAGCTAATAGAAGGGGAAAACGATTGCCACATGTAGAGATCACGTTTCTAGGCACGAGGGCAATCTTAAATGGTAAAAATCGACAAAAACTGACCTTCATCATGCAAGTACTCCATAGGAACCCTCTCTTAAGCTTTCTTTCTGGTTCGAAAGTAAAATGAAATGTTTTCATGGCTTAAAACGTTGAGTAAGCCGACATACCACATTTTTTAGCCGACCCGGATTCTGCCTCGGCAGTCCGTAGTAAAACCCTCATAACCTTTTACTCCAATGTCGGTTGGATATGGGGTTTTGTGCGTTGCAAACTAGACTCGTAGGTCTTCGATATAATGGGTGATAGACATTCTAACTCTTTATATATTGGGAGAAAACATCCAAAACATTTGACTTCAAGTTAAGAAAATATTATTAGAGAAACTTCGATAACTTTTGCTGACTTTAGTTTCACTAATTTTCTTGACTTCCAAACTTAACATACGCCCCTTATGCTATTATAATACCTCGTAACACACTATTATTAGCATGTTTTACACTCATAGGCTTATCCACAAGGTACGGGACAAGTTAAACCTTTCAAAACGGGTGAAGTTCTACCCGAGCCATTTCTTTTATCATGAACTTTGTTTGAGGGGTCCCTTTGGCCTAAAACTTTAGTTTAGTTGCTTGATATTGCCACCTAATTGCAATCTTAATCTCCAATGTACGATGCAAAGTCATATACACCTCATATAACAATGCCATACTACGCCACATATATTATGCACGATTAGAGAAAAAGTATGGGATCTTACACAAATGAGGCTTTAATTGTCATTAGATACAATGTCGCTAAAGGCTTTAGGGGCATATGTAAAGAGTGTTAATTGCCACTAAAAGTACATATTTAGTGGCAATTAAGCTATTGTCGTTAATTAATTGCCACTAAAGATCATTTTTTTATGTAGTGATAGTCGAGTGATATTGTGGTTTAAAAGAAACAAAAAGTGATATCACAGGCAGAGGCGTATCCAAGATTTTGAAATGATGGGTGCACTGTTATAAAAAGATTGATCTATGATATAAATTTGATCGGTTCGACATTTAGGTTTTTACCACTAAAAACCGTTAAAATTTTAAAATTATAGGTCTAAAATTAATTCTTATATATATTAGAAGTGTTATCTAATTTTAGAAAGAAAAATAAAACAAGATAAATATAAAATTCAAATTTCTAACCTCGCGGAGAGAGGTGCACCTAGTCATAATCACATTATGTGATACTTCAAGTGTGAGTTCACACATCTATATTTTAATATTTTCTTAAAAATACAACACTACTATATATGATCTCAGAGGGGACCATGGGTTCACGTGAACCCGGTGACCCCCCTTAGATATGCCTCTGATCATAGCTGGGTAAATTCTCAAATAGGCTGACTATCTAAAAAGTTTGTCTAACTTGTTTCGGTTAGACTGATTTTGACACACCCCTAATAAGTATGTCTACTTGTTTCATTTTATACAAATTTAAGTATAGTTATGCACATCCGAAGTTTTGACACCACTATTACAATAAAAACTAACTCACCAACTAAACACATCCTCCCAGAGAAATGGAGGAGGACTATCACCATTTGCCTTCTTTTGATTCAAATTAAATGATATACAAAGAATTGATGGAGTCAAAACTTTCTTCCATGAATTCTATATTGAATCCAAGAAACTATGGTCTCTTGCTTCTCCAAAAAATTCAACTTCTATATGTCAATACTCCATTGCTCAAAATTCAAATCACTCTGTTATTGCTGGACTTTGTTATTAAATAATATTTAATAGTTTATTTCATAAAGAATGTGTTTTTTGGGTAAGTCTTTAATTTTAATTTTTTACATGACATGCATAAGACGACAAGATTAAAGGACATTTTGGTACATTTGACATATTTTTAATTTAAGACCACAAAATTTAAAAGGTTTCTTTACCTTCTTAACCTCCGTGTCAACTCAAAATAGAACAAACAAATTAAAATTGAAATTTTCTTTAATTTGAGCCCAGACGATATATTAATTTGGGCTTCTTTTTTTCGTTCGTTGTTATTTGAACTTTTGTGCCTATTGTTGGTTTTTATTTTTGGATTAATTACAAAAATCTCACATTTTATTTTACTTATTACCATTATCCCCTATAAGTTTTACAAATCTCTAAAATCCCTCATTTTCACGCATCAGATTAGTGTATCTCGCGCTTCAGATTAGTGTATCTCGCGCATCAGATTAGTGTATCTCGCGCATCAGATTAGTGTATCATGTATAAAATGTACATCAAATTAGTGTATCATGTATAAAATGTAATGTATCTTACTTAACGATTAATGTATCTCGCGCATTAGATTAATGTATCAGCACTTATATTATTGTATCCGTTTGGGGGATTTCTGTAATTATAAACTTTTAAGGGATGAATTGTAATTTTGCCTTAAAAGTATGTGATTTCTGTAATTTGCCCTTTATTTTTTACATCTTAGGGGTTAAAACTTTTTCGCAATGCATAAATTTATGTGTTTGCATTATAATATTTCACAAAATATGCTTCGCACTCTTACAAAACTTATGTCTCGCTAGGTATAAATTCGACTTTTAGGGACAAAAATTAAAGATCAGCTCATTTGAAAGGCAAAAACTAAAGATCAGTCTATTAGAAAAATAAAAATTAAAGCCAACTCATTTAAAGGAAAAACAATACAATTAAATGATACAAATATCTTCTTTAAGGTTGTCATTTAAATTAAATTTAGAGAAATTAATTTAAATAGTGCTCACCAAAATAATAGCCAATAGATATATATATTTTTGTATATTAATGTATAATATATAAATAATATACATTTTTTGGTACAAAATAATTTATAATTTATTACATATTTAACTAGCGGATATAATTAATTTGATCATAAAATTTCAATGCATGATAAATGACTTTAACTTCTCCATCTTTAACTTTTGCATGATAAAAGTAATTAATAATGGAGCAACAATTACAGGTATGCTACATATTTTTAGCTCTTTCAACCACATGGGTGTTGAGGTATTGTAAGCTCTCTTCTTCTCTACAATAGTTACAACTTACGCAGGATTCTCTTTGTTTTAATTAATGTGATAAAATTTAATACATTGAGAAATGATTATAGTTAATAATAAGAGTAAATTATGAATTGAAAGATAAATTATTTCTTAATATTTCAAATCGAAAGAATAAAAATGAACATCTATTTTTAATATGGTGGAGAAGTAAAAAATAGATGAAGAGAGTTTTTCATTAAGGGTAAAGGAAATTTTTTTAAAGTTAAGTTGTTTCTAATTATAGAAAAATTGTATTCCCTCTATTTCAAAATAAATGAACTTTGGTGTGACACAACCCTTTAAAAAAGCAGTTAATGATATTAATTAAAGGATAATTTATCCATATTACCATTTTATTTCATCCCAAACTTTTCTATAAACTAGATACATAGTTGAAAAACTCGTTAAAGAGAAAGAGTAATTTTGGAAAGAAATAATTAATACAGGAGAAATAATAGTTTAGTCCCTGTATTATTGCATAAATTCAAATAATTCTTGTGTTATTTGACAATGCACATTTAACCTTCAATTATTTGAAGTGTGCAGTTTTAGTCTTTGAAGTTAACAAGAAATGAACTATTTAACAAAATGATTATTTAAAAATAGATAAAATAAAATAAAAGATAGATGATTCAAAATGCTTGAATAATTATGTATATAAAATTAAAATTATATTTTATACATTTTCAAAAAATATACAATTAGAAAGTTCATTTTAAATATATGAATTGATCTCATTTGCTTCTCTGTTTTCTTTAAAATATTTAACATTTAACTTTTATTATATTATACACACAACTCTTCAAGCATTTAGAATAATCAACCCTTTAATTTATTTTATTTTATATATTTTAAAGGGATAAGGGTTTGAAAAATACACCAACTTTGGTCGGATTTGTTGTTGCGATACTAAACTTTCATAAGGACCTATTACCTCCCTAGACTATTTAATACCGTATTTTTTACCCCCTGAACTATTTAATAGTGTATTTTAAAGGTAT